>JAYESA010000010.1:112677548-112897548 GCA_036927795.1 Iris macrosiphon | reverse complement strand
ATATATAAATACTAGTTAGCATAAGTATTAGTATTGGTTAATATAATTTCTATTTTACCTTGAGTTACACCAAGGTAATGAGAGTTGAGGTATCCTGGGGTATGGGTATTGAATACCAGATGGGTATGCTAGTTATGTTGGTTTGGTATAGTATTGATATAAGTTATGATTATAAGTGCATTTTAGTGTATAGTGAGGTATGAATGGCTAGTTAGTTAACTGTTAGATATTGGATTACCTTATGATACCAAGGTAATTGTTAGGTAATTTGGTTTATACTCAAGGTATTGAGTTTGTGTATCAAGAGGGGGTGTATAGGTGGAGTGATATTTTGTGACTTCTCTCATCGTAATCTAGCGCACTTATATCTTCTGAACTACCTCGACTGATGCTGCTATTATAGCCTAGTTTTATAAGCTTATCCTTTTATCAAGCTTGATCATGATATTGTATTATTGGGGACGCCTACTAATACATTGTATAATCAGAATCAGTATATTAAGGTCTAGCTAACCTTAGTATATTTGGTTCCCCATTCGTGATACTACTTTACGTGGATTGAGATATATAGTTGACTAATAGATAAATGTACTTACCCTCTAGATATATCTGAGCATATCGTATCGGTTATATAACTGTTATGATACGAGCATGCAAATAAGGAATTAAAAGAGAAGATTTCAATCCACAACTGCCTTGACAATTCTCATTAAATTTTAAAAAAAAAATGCCTTGATCCCCATACTTCTATCCTATGACTCCCCTTGAACTCTTTATTATTGCTTTTCGTCTTCCCTTATTCCGGTAAGACGAACGCTCGTGCCGAGTATAAGTTGACACACTGATAAGTACTAGATATACCCTATAGGCTAATCATATGACTTGGTGACCCCCTTTATAGTCAATTAGGAATATATCATAGATGATAGGTTGGTGTTAAAACTTTAAGGATTAAATAACATGATTAAATAATAGGAAGAGTAGCTTTCTTAGAGGTATAGCCTTGGATGATAAATGGGTAAATTTTAAATTGGGTGGAAACTACACCGTTAAAACTTGAGGCGAATTATTTTAGACTGTGACCAAGTAAGATTAGATAGAGAGACCCTACCTTATTTTAATTTTGAAGACAAAATTATTTTTAAGTTGGGTAGATTGTAAACCCCCTCACCCAAAATTTGGTCCACTTGGCTTAGATAGTAAAATTAGGGCTAGTTTAAACCCAATTAAAAATAGAACACGGCATCTGATTTAACTGTACAATATTTTATATCTCTTAGCGTACATTACCGTTGCTTCGATAATTGGATTACTACACTAGCCGTTGCCTATCTACAAATTTTACAACCCTGTCCTAGACATGCCCGCCTACCTTTCTGACCTTTGTGTAACTTATAATCATGCTCTCTGGTGCTACATTTTAGTCGCACAATAAACGTCACGGACGTTATTTTTTAATTCTAAATAAAATATGACTTTGTACCCTTGTACGTTCCAATCAAAATTGGAGACACAATCTTGATCGTTTTATAAAACCCGAATTTTATTAATATTCTATACTGTACCCTCTACGTCTCTGACACTTGTGTTCCACCTAATTTTAATCCCGTGTACTTCTAATTAATTCCAGAACACCCTACGCGGTATTTTAATTAATTAAATCTAATTTTCGTCTTTGTGCAATTTTTCTAATTATTGGGGGCTTTTATGAAAAAATGTATTGAGGTGTCCCCACCATTGGACAATACATGAAGAAACTTAATTTTTTCTTCACATGGATTTTTCCGTAACTTTTCGGAATGTGCAACGCATGAACATCGCCCCTCAATTAAATCTATCATTGCATTTAAACAAATGCAATTATGGCCCTCCAAGCATCCTCATGTGAGCCCAAGGCCCAACTCCAAGGAAGTGTTGACCAAGCCCACTCCTAGGTCAACAAAACCCTAGCTCATATGTATAAATTTACAACATTATTCCTTTTTCCTTTCCTATTTCTATTTTACGACAAAAAACAAAACCTAAAACCTAGAATCAGCCGACCACTCCCTTCCCTGTGCATCTTCTCCGTCAAGCCCCTCGCTGGAGTCGCCAGCATCAACGCCGGAGCTGCCAGCATCGACGCCGGAGCCTGGAGCCCGACCCCCTGGAACCTGGCCGTGTCCTCCCTGCTCCTCCCTATTCCCTTTTTCCCCCGACTCAACCACCACCACCGCCTAACCTTCTTGTTCCCGACCCCTCCGCCGTACCCCTCCATGGTCGGGTCCCTCCTCCCAACGTCGTGCATCCGCCTACACTCACGATCCAGACCCGTCGACCACCGTTCCCTGTCCAATCTGACTCGACAACAGCAGCTACGACCCGGCCAGACCTCCCCTCACCGGAGTCACCGATCCCGGTCGTTCCCGAGCGCTTGGAACTCGACCCCGCCGGCCTGAACGACTGCCATTAACACCACCTCACCTCCCTGGCAACCTCTCACCACCACCACCATTCACAAACCTCTTCTTCTTCCTCCTCTCTCCTGAACTTCCAGCTCGCCTCTCCCTGTCGAATCCGCCTGCACTCGCTGAACCGGAGACACGACCTCGCCTGAACCACCGCGTTCCCTCCCCTCGAGCCACTGCCTCCACCCCCTCGAGCCACTGCCTCCACCATCTCCCCATCACCTTTACCCCCAGCGGCCATCCCCTCCGGCCACCTCGATTCCCCTAACTGGAGTATCAACACCACCACCTTTCCCTCTTGCCTGTCCCAGTCCAACCTTCTCCCTGCTCAGCCTCCCCTTGGCCAGAGCAGCTCCTCCCCTTAACACTACCCCCTCGTTCTGAACCCCCTGGCCGGTCTTCGGTCAGTCGTCAGCAGCCACAACTTCACCAATCACCATGAATATCATGATCATCATACACATCATCATCTTCACCATAAAATTTTATCAACACTACCACCATCAACATAAACCATATCACCATCACCTACATCGTCGTCCTCGCAATCGCTAGCATCCACATTGTCATCCCCATCATCATTATCGTCCTCGTCATCACCATTGTCCATGTCATCATCCTTGTCGTCATTATCACCTCTATAGTCATCGTCGTTATCATCGTTATCACCATCGCCATCGTCACCGACATCGTCACCATCCCCATCATCATGATCGTCAATATTATCCTCATCCCTATCAACGTCATACATGTAATCATCATCATCTCATCATGGTCATCATCATCATCTCATCATTGTCATTAGCATTATCCCAGCCACCACCTAAAGCATCCTCCTCACCTCATCACCTAACCACCCTAGTCATCATCACCTTAACCATCACCCGTGTCAACCTCAATCATCGTCATAACCCTCATCATCATCGACATTATAGACCCGTCACCCTTGCCAAACAAACTGCAGCATACACCCCCGACTTCCGGACCTGTGCACGCTGACCCCGAGGATCTATTGGATTGGTTCTGCGCGACTTCAGGAGCAGGTTATTGGTGCTATACAGCTCTTTTGCCAGGCAAGTATACCTTGCCTTGTTATACTGTTTAAATTTTGTATTATTTAGCTGCATGTTATATTATAATTGTGCGCGTCCGAGAGAGACTCGGGTGTAGTCAACGGAGGCGTTGACGTTAGGACTTGTGTATGACCTAGTATCTAGTAGAACCACGTAAAGTCGTAGAGTTATTGGTATGACTCCCCAGGCCTTGACATATTTCTTACACGTGTTGTGAGTCTCATGTAGGGCACAGACTTGCGTATACAGTTGGCCACCTATACGTGTAGGTCGTACGACGGTTAGGGTATAACTGCTAATAGTGTTGCATGTTAGAGACTTAGCAGTTATTAGTAGTCAGAGCATAGACTATTGTAGTATGAAGGTCCAATCGTTGTCCTTATTTGGTTGTGAGGTTGGACTATCGTTCTAACGATACACTATGAGCCAGAGTTACAACACTGATACTTGCACTCTGTCTCGGTGTAGTAGCTACTGCATGTTGTGGATTCAACATGCATAGATCATCGGGCGGGGAAGTCAATTAGTAGGCGTATGGGACATACATTTGGTTGCCGTAGTTTCAGAGTAAACTGCGGGACTGTGAGCCTCAATGTTACCCGGTTATGGGCCAGTGTTACCCGGTTATGGGATCAGCGTTACCCGATTATGGGCCAGTATTACCCGGTTATGGGATCAATGTTGCTCGTTTATGGGAGTATATGATTGTTGATACATCCGACAGATGTTACTAGCTGCGCGCTCTCATGATCGGTGATGTAGTCAACATATACATCTGGCATCCAGTTTACAGCTAATGCCAGATTCTTAGCCTCTGGCTTGACGCTATGCTTTATACCTTTCACCTACCCATACGTACCAAGGTTGTCTTCAAAGTGCATTTTACTTAGCTGGTTAGGACACCCTTGAGTTTTTACAATATTTACTTTATGGCATACTTTTATGTATCTTGTTATGTCCCTCTGAGGACCTGGCCCTTTCCAGGTGTATTGTTCATGAGTATTCACAGGAGCGCAGATCCGGACTTGCTACGTATATTGCGAAGATGACTTCTCTTCGAGCTCGTGATTGGTAGTTAATATTCTTATATTGTATTTATCTTGTCTATTCTATATTCTAGTCCGGTAGTGGATTTGTTTCCATTCGACTACCATCATTAGATACTTTATATTGAGATCTAGTAGTTATAGATATTGGTTATTCATTTATATATGATTTTATGGATGAGATTTAGTTATGCCCTGTGACATATGTGTTTACCACTTGTGAATTATTATTCATATTACAGCATACTTGTGTTATGGTTTCCATGTATTGGAATGCCATATTCATATGGCTGGCATGCTTACGTGTCTTGGTCCTACGTATTTTGGGACTGGGGCATGACATATTTTTGTGGTGGCCCATGCAGGTCAAGAGCATATTGTCTCGGTTACGTTACTGTACCAAGCAAGCTTGCACCTAGGATTAGAGTATAGAATCTCATCCACAACTAACTATGACCCATCCTTCCTTCTAATCTGTTCTATTTGAATAGCTGCATCCTGCTTGATTCATGTGCTTCCCTAATAGTTCCTCGAATATAGCCTTCTCCTAGCATATAGAAGTCCCTGTTGTTAGATGATAAGTAGGGTAACCCTCCTATTAGGAGTACAACTAGGATAATGACACATCACTGAGCTAGAATACTTAATGAAACCCTAGCACCCCTTACATATAGATTGATGTACCATTACCCCTCGATATATGTATGAACACTTGAGAGTGGTATAGATACTACTAGAGTAGTTAGAAAGTTGACCATGAGGTTTGACCTTAGTATTGAGGAACCAATAGAAACATAAGGTTAAATATTAGGGCTAACCTAGCTTTTCATGGTAAGATAGTATTATAGAACTATACATTTAGACTCTTGTCTTGAGATTAGCAGGCAATACCTTAGAAAGCCAAGAGCAATGCTTAGAATATTTTTCTCGATCAAACCTCGAACACAGAGATTAGCATACCACCTCTCCCTTAGAAGACCGTGATGTTATCTAGAGTCCTTCTGTTTAATTTTATATTTATTCCTTCGAGACCGTAGCTCTCGCGATTTGTGCAACGACTAATTATGTTCTTCTATCGTGCCACATAACGCTTCCATTCTTAATGTTAACCCTTCTGTTCTATGAGCACTATGACTAAGACTTAAGATGACCATGACCTATATAATAGGGTACTCTAATAAGTACCAAGACCTCTTCTTATAAACCTTATTAGGAGTTTTTACATTATCCTTAAGGCATTATAGTATTAATTTATTATATTAAGTTGGGTAGTATGCCTCACAACATAGTATTACGTAGTCCTTTCGACCCATTGACGAAGTATAATTGAATGATATTACTTGTATGCTAGTATAAGACGATAGTGTTTATGCAGACAATAAAAATTAGAGGCCCATATCCCTATTTGGTCGACTGACGACTTAGACAAGGAGTTGGTATGACAACTATAGAGACTGTAGAGTCTTATCTTCTGTGAACTTGCATTATTTTGTGACTTCTCTCATCATAATCTAGCGCACTTATATCTTCTGAACTATCTTAACTGATGCTACTATTATAGCCTAGTTTTACAAGCTCATCCTTTTATCAAGCTTGATCATGATATTGTATTATTGGGGATGCTTACTAATATATTGTCTAATCAGAATCAGTATATTAAGGTCTAGCTAACCTTAGTACATTTGGTTTGCCCTTCGTGATACTACTTTACGTAGATTGAGATATATAGTTGACTAGTAGACAAATGTACTTGCCCTCTAGATATGTCTGAGCATATCGTATCGGTTATATAACTGTAATGATACGAGCATGTGAATAAGGAATTACCAAAGAAGATTTTAATCCACAACTGCCTTGACAATTCTCATTAATTTTTTTAAAAAATGCCTTGATCCCCATACTTCTATCCTATGACTCCCCTTGAACTCTCTATTATTGCTTTCTGTCTTCCCTTATTTCGTTAAGACGAACGCTCATGCCGAGTATAAGTTGACACATGATAAGTACTAGATATACCCTATAGGCTAATCATATGACTTGGTGACCCCCTTTATAGTCAATTAGGAACATATCATAGATGATAGGTTGGTGTTAAAACTTTGAGGATTAAATAACATGATTAAATAATATGAGGAGTAGCTTTCTTAGAGGTATAGCCTTGGATGATAGATGGGTAAATTCTAAGTTGGGTAGAAACCACATCGTTAAAACTTGAGGCGAATTATTTTAGACTGTGACCAAGTAAGATTAGATAAAGAGACCCTACCCTATTTTAATTTTGAGGACGAAATTATTTTTAAGTTGGGTAGATTATAAACCCTCTCACCCAAAATTTGGTCCACTTGGCTTAGATAGTGAAATTAGGGCTAGTTTAAACCCAATTAGAAATAGAACACGGCATCTGATTTAACTGTACAATATTTTATATCGCTTAGCGCACATTGCCGTTGCTTCGATAATTGGAGTACTACACTAGCCGTTGCCTATCTACAAATTTCATAACCCTATCCTAGACGTGCCCGCCTACCTTTCTGACCTTTGTGTAACTTATAATCATGCTCTCTGGTGCTATATTTTAGTCGCACAATAAACGTCACGGACGTTATTTCTTAATTCTAAATAAAATATGACTTTGTACCCTTGTGCGTTCCAATCAAAATTGGAGACACAATCTTGACCGTTTTATACAACCCGAATTTTATTAATATTCTACACTGTACCCTCTACGTTCCTGATACTTGTGTCCCACCTAATTTTAATCCCGTATACTTCTAATTAATTCCAGAACACCTTGCGTGGTATTTTAATTAATTAAATCTAATTTCCATCTTTGTGCAATTTTTCCAATTATTAGGGGTTTTTATGCAAAAATGCATTAAGGTGTCCCCACCATTGGACAACACATGAAGAAACCCAATTTTTCCTTCACATGGATTTTTCTGTAACTTTTCGGAATGTGCAACGCACGGACATCGCCCCTCAATTAAATCTATCCTTGCATTTAAACAAATACAATTATGGCCCTCCAAGCATCCTCATGTGAGCCCAAGGCCCAACACCAAGGAGGTGTTGACCAAGCCCACTCCTAGGTCAACAAAACCCTAGCTCACATGTATAAATTTACAACATTATTCTTTTTTCCTTTCCTTTTTCTATTTTACACCAAAACAAAACCTAAAACCTAGAATCAGCTCGACCCCCTGGAACCTGGCCGTGTCCTCCCTGCTCCTCCCTATTCCCTTTCCTCCCCGACTCAACCACCACCACCGCCGAACCTTCCTGTTCCCGACCCCTCCGCCGTACCCCTCCATGGCAGGATCCCTCCTCCCAATGCCGTGCATCCGCCTGCACTCGCGATCCTGACCCGTCGACCACCGTTCCCTGTCCAATCCGACTCGACAATAGCAGCTACGAACCTGCCAGACCTCCCCTCGTCGGAGTCACCGATCCCGGTAGTTCTCGAGCACCTGGAACTCGATCCCGCCGGCCTGCACGACCGCCATTAACACCACCTCACCTCCTCTCGCCACCACCATCGTTCACCAACCTCTTTTTCTTCCTCCTCTCGCCAGAACTTCCCACTCGCCTCTCCCTGTCGAACCCGCCTGCACTCGCTGAACCGGAGATACGTCCTCGCCTGAACTACCGTGTCCCCTCCCCTCGAGCCACTGCCTCCACCCCCTCGACCTCCTCCTGTCCGACCCTGAGCTTCCACTATCTCCCCATCACCTTCACCCTCAGCGGCCATCCCCTCCGGCCACCTCGATTCCCCTGACCAGAGTATCAACACCACCACCTGTCCCCCTTTCCTGTCCCAGTCCAACCTCCTCCCTGCTCAGCCTCCCCCTGGTTGGAGCAGCTCCTCCCCTTAACACCACCCCCTCGTTCTGAACCCCCTGGCCGGTCTCCGGTCAGTCGTCAGCAGCCACAACTTCACCAATCACCATGAACATCATGATCATCATACACATCATCATCTTCACTATGAAATTTTATTAACACTACCACCATCAACATAAACCATATCACCATCACCTACATCATCGTCCTCGCAATCGCTAGCATCCACATTATCATCCTCGTCATCATCATTATCGTCCTCGTCATCACCATTGTCCACGTCATCGTCCTCGTCGTCATCATCACCTCCATAGTCATCGTCGTTATCATCGTCATCACCATCACCATCGTCACCGACATCGTCACCATCCCCATCATCATGATCGTCAATATTATCCTCATCCCTATCATCCTCATCCATGTAATCATCATCATCTCATCATGGTCATCATTATCATCTCATCATTTTCTTTAGCATTATCCCAGCCACCACCTAAAGCATCCTCCTCACCTCATCACCTAACCACCCTAGTCATCATCACCTTAACCATCACCCGTGTCAACCTCAATCTTCGTCATAACCCTCGTCATCATCGACATCATAGACCCGTCACCCTTGCCAGATAAACCGCAGCAGATACCCCCGACTTCCGAACCTGTGCACGCTGACCCCGAGGATCTATTGGATTGGTTCTGCGCGACTTCAGGAGCAGGTTATTAGTGCTACGCAGCTCTCTTGCCAGGCAAGTATACCTAGCCTTGTTGTATTGTTTAAATTTTGTATTATTTAGCTGCATGTTATTATTATAATTATGCACGTCCGAGAGAGAATTGTGGTAGTCAATGGAGGCATTGACGTTAGGACTTGTGTCTGACCTAGTGTCTAGTAGACCCACCTAAAGTCATGGAGTTATTGGTATGACTCCCCAGGCCTTGACACATTTCTTACACGTGTTGTGAGTCTCATGTAGGGCACAGACTTGCGTATGCGGTTGGCCACCTGTACGTGTAGGTCGTACGACGGTTAGGGTATAACTGCTAATAGTGTTGCATGTTAGAGACTTAGCAGTTATTAGTAGTCGGAGCATAGACTATTGTAGTATGAAGGTCCAATCCTTGTCCTTGTCCTTGTTTGGTTGTGAGGTTGGACTATCGTTCTAACGATAGACTATGAGCCAGAGTTACAACACCGATACTTGCACTCTATCTCGGTGTAGTAGCTACTGCGTATTGTGGATGCAACATGCATAGATCATCGGGCGGGGAAGACAATTAGTAGGCATATGGGACAGACATTTGGTTGTCGTAGTTTCAGAGTAAACTGCGAGGCCATGAGCTGGTTAGGACACCATTGAGTTTTCACAGTATTTACTTTATGGCATGCTTTTATGTATCTTGTTATGTCCCTCTGAGGACCTGGCCCTTTCCAGGTGTATTGTTCATGAGTATTCGCAGGAGCGCAAATCCGGACTTGCTACGTATATTGTGAAGAGGACTTCTCTTCGAGCTCGTGATTGGTAGTTGATATTCTTATATTGTATTTATCTTGTCTATTCTATATTCTAGTCCGGTAGTGGATTTGTTTCCATCCGACTACCATCATTAGATACTTTATATTGAGATCTAGTAGTTATAGATATTGGTTATTCATTTATATATGATTTTTGTGGATGAGATTTAGTTATGCCCTGTGACATATGTGTTTACCACTTGTGAATTGTTATTCATATTACAACGTACGTGTGTTATGGTTTCCATGTATTGGAATGCCATATTCATACAGCTGGCATGCTTACGTGTCCTGGTCCTACGTGTTTTGGGACTGGGGCGTGACAATTTTCATCTTATATATATATATATATATTATTGTATTTTTATATCTAATAATTTACATATCTTATGATATGGTATAGTATCGATACTCTAGTATCCTAACATAGCTAGTATAGCCTAGTTACATAGTGTATGGACCAATATCCTAGAGATTGACTCATACCACATCGAAATAGCTAGTTTGACCAAGTTTGACTAGTTTGACCTAGAGTTGACCTAGTTTGACTATTTTGACTTAGAAATGACTTATGACCTAGAATTTGACTAGTTTAACTTATTTTTATTTTTAAACCTTGTATTGATATAATATTCCATATTTAGGTCTCCGAGGCACCATTCCGGATATCTTTAATACTGTTCACCGGATTCCAGGAAAGTATATTCTCTGATAGTTTCTCATTTATGATATACCCTATGTTTCTTGAATTTAGTGTAGATATCCTTAATTTTTTGACACGATGGTTACACGGATTGGTATATCCAGATCTCGTCATGAGATATTATTCCTTGGTATTTATAGTGTATCTTGTGCAAGCCTTGTTCCTTGTTCTTCTTGTACATGTACAGACATTGCTTCTTGGGGAGACTAGCTACCTACCCAGTGAATCCCGTGTCATAATGTACCATGGTTGGATCCCCTTTACCAGTCGGGGCGGGAAGTGTTAGTGTAGATATGTGATCATACTCTCCTTGTGCATGTCTTGCTAATCATACACCACACGTATGATTAACTAGGCCATAATCCTTGTGCAAGTTCCCAAGCCGATCACATGTTGAAGCTGGTACTTACTCACTTAGTAGTAGTATTTCTTGCTCATTTTTATGATGCTCATTCTTGTATTTATTTCTAGTATTCCTATTGTGCATATCTCTTGTACCTGTATATTGCATCTTGTATATTTGCTCTATTTACTATTACATAGTTTATATTATTTATTGGAATTGCAGTTAGAGATGTACTTTGCTCCTTTCCTGACTGGATATTTTTTTTCCAGATGACACTGAGGAGTGGTATCCCACTCACTACGGGCCTCAGGACGTAGTTGGCTTAGAGCCAGAGACAGATGACCCAGTACCCGTAGCTCATTAGATAGATTTATTTGTACTGGATTTGTCTCTAGCATTTTTTTATTAGTATTTTTTTATATGACTCATTGGATATTATTTTGTCTTGTGAGTTGTATTTGACTCTTTAGTTCTTTATATCATTTTTGTGCGATTGTTCCATCTTATAGATCTGTGATTGAGTATTCATATTTCATTGGTGGCATTATTATATCTTGATTGCTAGATAGATAGTTTCCCCAAACAATGTTCTACCACCGATGCTACGGCATAGGCTGTACGTTGTTCACTACTCGTGCCCCAACACCGGGTGTGGGTCGTGACACATTTTTAGTGGTGGCCCATGGAGGTCTTCGAGGTCACAATTAGTACAATTCATAGTGGTGCTCTTATTTGAGTGCTATTATGAGCCTGTTTCAGGATATAGGCTATAGGCTGAGAATACTCAATCACATCTAGAAAAAACTCTATTGTTCATTTCAACTGTTCTTCTTTGATATTGATATTTGATCTTTAACTGTCCTTCTTTGAATGCATTATATCATGTGTCGTATTGATTCTTTCCTTTTGTTTTGTCTCATGATGTCGCCTAAGACTCGATCACAGCAGAGATGAGCAGTTTCTGAGAGATCTGCGACTTCCCGAGGGCATGCACCAGTCACTTCTCTGGTAATTGGCATATCAATTGCGTTCGGGGGTCTACCTCCAGCTCAGAGGACTATTTCGGCTGTGTCTCAGGGACTTCCACCTGCACCTTCCGTACCGACAGATGCTACTCAGGTGTTCGTATTGTTTTGCAAGATATTGGAGGCTCAGAGGGCCCAGTCAGAGGCTCACCAGAGGCAAATCGACGTGTTTCGGCAGGGTATTGAGAGTGCCTATCAGCTTTCCCTTACTGTAGTTGAGAGAGGAGCTTCGGTCCAGCAGCAGGTTGCTCCGCAGGTTTCCTAACTTCGTCCGAGTAATATCTAGGACTTCAAGAAGCTGGAACCTCGGGTCTTCAAGGGGACAGAGGGCATCATTTACGCTGATGATTGGCTCGAGGACATTGAGCTCCTTATGAGGGTATCCCTTCTTACCGAGGATCTGAAGGTTGAGGCAGTAGAACTTTAGCTGTTCGACATCGTCCGCACTTGGTTCAGGAATGAGCCACTTATATATTAATACGGGGCAATCTTGGAGGTGTTCAAGGACCTCTTTAAGAGGAAGTTTTTTGCTCGGACGGACAGATTAGACTTGGGGAGGTAGTTTGAGGGCCTAACTCAGGGGAGCATGTCCGTGGAGGAGTATGCCGCAAAGTTTGATAGGCTGAGCCATTTTATGGAGTATTTGGTGAGGAAGCCAGAGGTTCGGGCTATCCGCTTCCATGAGGCACGCAAGGTTGTACGAGATACTTGCGGAGGCACGCAAGGTTGTGCGAGAGTTGGTCTTGAAACCCAAGAGAGACCACGATTCTTTTCTGGGGGCTAATAGCAGCGCAGAGACTGCTAAGCATCCTCATTTCCAGTCTAGGCCTTTTTAGTAGCCACAACAGCACCAGAATCCAGCTAGGGCACTGTTTCACCAGGCACCCCTGTAGCAGCAGATACAGTTACAACAAGCTTCTTGCTACTACTGCAAGAAGTCCAGCCACATCTGAGAAGTTTGCAGGAAGAGGTTAGGAGTTTGTCTGTATTATGGTGCCGATGGGCATCAGATAAGAGATTATCCTTACAACCCTCGTCGTGCAGTTCAGGGGGCAGCTCTAGCTCCGAGAACACAGGCGAGGCCGCCTGTCCTACGGCCGAGGGGACTGCCGCTTCCTACCCAGCAGTAGCGTTATGCCCAGCACCAGCATCAGGGGGGTGCACTCAGGGATGAGCGTTTGTTATGACGGTCGAGGAGGCTGAGCCCACCGAAGATGTCATCGCAGGTTATGTTCTTCTTGATTCTATTCCAGCTTTAGTATTGTTTGATAGTGGTGCTTCCTATAGTTTTGTATATGTTTCTTTTGCTCTGAAGCATCATTTGGTAGCTGAGTCTTTGCTTAGAACTTGCAAGATCATGACTGGGGGAGGCATTATCCTGGTTAGTGATATTTGCTAGGATCGGAGAGTTACTCTGGGAGGCTAGAAGCTGAGTGCGTGTCTACATGTAATTCCACTTTCGAGCTACGACTGTAAACCCCCTCGACCAATTTAGGATTATTTTTAAATTAAATCGAGAGACTAGGATTAAATTTGGATACAATTCAATATAATGTGCAACAATTATGTGACTTATTACACTGCACCGTTGCTTCGACGTTTGGAACGCTACGCTAGTAGGTACCCCCAAACTAATTAAATACTCATCTCCTAGACATGCCAGAATACCCATCTGACCCTTGTGTAACTTTTAGATATGCAATATTGTGCTTCATTTGAGCTGCGTAATATTCGTTACAAACGTCTATGTATTATTTCAATAAATTTAATATCCCATGATTGTCCATTCCTACTTTAATTTGAGGCACAACCATAACCCAATCCCATAGAACCCAAATTAGGGTATTATCATACACCAAGCCTGCTACGCTCATAATACTTGTGTCATCAATGCATTAAAAACACCATGCGCATTATTTTTAATTAAATTAATTTAAGGCCAAATTTATCTCAAACAGAACCTAACCAAGCCACATGCACTCTTCCACATGGACCAGCCCCACCCCAACAAGGCCGGACAGGCCAAATCTTGAGGCCAGCCCAAAAACCCCCTCCCATATAAATACATATGTTCCCCCATAGAAACCCTAAAACTCATCCATCACCACCTAGGAGTAAACCCTAGCCGAACCCATCCTCTAATCGAGCTCCCCCTGGACCCGACTACCCCTCGCCATCACCACCCCAGGCCGCAACCCTTAGCCACCGGATTACCACCTCGGACCGCCACCCCATCGACGCCTGACCACCACACCAGTCGACTGCAACCGGCTGCACCACCACCATCAACCTTCCCTCCACCATCAACGACAACCCCTCCAACCCGATCTTCCTGACCCCCTTCTAAACACCACCACTTCAGACCACCACCCCCGCGAACCTCTTCCACCGCCAACCCCGTGAGCCTCTTCCACCGCCTACCCCCGTCGGACTACCGTCTCCACCACCTGACATCGTCCCAGCTGCTGCTGCTGTTACTGTAATCTGCTGCGGCTACTGCAGTTGCTGTTACTGTCGCTGCTGCCCACCGCCGTCGACGTCGGAGCTCCACTCGCCGGAGGACGGACAACCAGCTGGCAGATCCCCCCATCGTTCTTTCGATTAGCTACTCGTCCACAAGCCTTCCTTTCTTGTATCCTGTCGTCATACTATCGTGTCATCATATCATCAAGTTTGTGTCGCATATCGTACGTGGACACAAACAAGTTATGTATAACCCTATATGTGGGTATGTTTGATAATTAGAGTTAATTAGTAATTAATAGATGATAATTATTCCCAATCATAAGAATGGTATAAGGAACTTGCCTTCCACCTAAAAACGTAGACATAGACCTAATACTCTTAACATGGGAATTAATGACATATAATTCAACAAGACGTAATATAGTTTCGTAAAACCGATAACGTAGTAATTATAGTCTCAAGGCGCACGTTAACCAAGGACAGAACACATGTACACCCTAGCTACGTGCATACGTGACACTGTATTCGATCAGCCGTGAACTTGCGACAGTACCTAAGAACAACGTCATAATTAATTATGTATTGTTTAGTATCTGATAACAGTATTTGTTATATTATATTGTATGTCTAAGGTCATTGGATCAGCCAGAAGACACCGTAGGAGCAGGCTATTGGCTTTCACAGCTTGAGGACCCAAGCAAGATACCTTGCCATATTTACTGTCTAATTTAAGTATTGTATATATTGTATGATATTTTCTTGCTTATTTTATATGACTATGTGCGTCCGAGATTGACTCGG
This sequence comes from Iris macrosiphon, assembly GCA_036927795.1. Classification (NCBI taxonomy): domain Eukaryota; kingdom Viridiplantae; phylum Streptophyta; class Magnoliopsida; order Asparagales; family Iridaceae; genus Iris; species Iris macrosiphon. The sequence continues at coordinate 112,882,291 of JAYESA010000010.1, read as the reverse complement.
GTACAGTCGACGGATGCGTCGATGATTAGTGTACTTGGCCTAGTCACTAGCAGACTCACCCCATTGGAAGGATACTCTGATATCTTCCAAGACCTGACACCCTTACCCGTTTCACTGTGACAAATTTATATTGGGATACGATTTTGCTTACTTGACTAGCTATCGGTGCGTGTGACATGCATCACGGTTAGTACGTAACTCAGGGTTATTTTATTCGTAGAGACTGGCATATAGATACGTGGTATGCACGTCGAGTATTTGATTTGTGTATCTATATTGGGCGGGGAGGACAACTAGTAGGCGTATGGGATACACACATTGGACTCTGTCGTATCCGAAGGAGCCACGGATCCAATGACTTCCTTTATTGCAGACACCGCGATCTTCGGAGTGATACGGACGTATATATATTGCAGATACCTCATTCTTCGAAATGATGGACGTTACAGATAATCCGCTCTTCGGAGTGTTGGACGTTATGCCTACGCCTACCCATACGTACCAAAGTTGTTCTCACATTGCATTCACTTAGATGGTTAGCACACCCCTTATTGTATTTATTTTATTCAGTATTTATATATGGCATGCTTCTATGTATCTTGTTACGTTCCTCTGAGGACCTGGTACCTTTCCAGATTTGGACGAGGCATATTACCCCACCTTGTGTGGCCCAGGATAGGAGACTAGGTACGCTACAGTTGAGGAGCTAGAGGTGCTACGGTCAGAGTTTTCGTGATCAGTTGGTAGGCCTTCTGCCTAGGATTTTGGGAGCATCATTATCTAGTCAGCCGATGCCCTAGTCATTATCTTTTATCTATCATTTCAGTACTTATTTTGTCATAGTAGTGGGTTTGTCCCCACCAGACACTCTTGGCTGTACTATAATATTTTGAGACTGGCGTTTATCTTCCAGCATTTAGTTTAGTACTTTCTTGCTGTTTATTTTGTGGATGAGATTAGATTACCTGTTTGATATTGATATTGGACATGTTAGTATTTTAGGACAACGTAGCACTCTTCGTTTGGATCCATTAAATTAGGATATCCTCGGAGACGTGACAGCTGGCTTTTGCCACGTGGCCTGGTCCCGTATACTTTTGGGACTGGGGTGTGACATGGTTTTAGTGGTGGCCCATACAGGTCGACTTATTCGCTTGTGGTATGGTAACATGCCCAGTGATGCCTGCAATAGGATAGAAATTACTAGGTCTCATCCACTTTGATTTTGTTTTTGAACTTCCTTCGTATTGCTTCTAAATATCTGCATCCTGTTTGCTTGATTCTGTACTATTTTAATGAAGTCCTATCTCTTGTTGCAAGATGAACTTGCGCAGTGGACGAGGAGCACCCAGTGCCGCGGTGCCAGACAACACCACCCAAAGAGAGGAGGTACCCCAGGGACTACCTGGAGGGCAACCACCTCTACAGGCCCTGCTGATACATTGGCACGAGACTTCTCAGGGCGATCCTACACCACAGCACGAGGGACATACTTCCCAGACGATCCCCACGCAACATTATGAGGGCCAGACTTCAGGGGCTACGCCGATGCCATAGACCGAGAGGCCGGCATCTGAGGAGACACCTACCGCACAGCCAGAGGTTCCATTACCACCACCTCCACCTTATCCACCCCAGATGCCACAACTAGACGGACAACCACAGATGCTACAGTTCTTTCAGACTATGATACAAGCACAGTGACATCAGACCGAGATGTTGAGACAGAGTTTGATGGCAGTACTAGAGAGGACACCTGTCACAGCACCAGTACCAGTACCTCCACCAGCCCAGACAGGTGGCACGATACGATAGTTCCGCCAGATGGGCCCAAATACTTTTTTGGGCAATGAGACTGCAGAGGAGATCTCTGATTGGGTCGCCAACACGGAGATGCTACTAGAGGCTTCACAACTGCATCCAGACCTTTGGATGACCGCAGTGAGGACCCAACTAAAAGGCAACGCCCATCACTGGTGGGATTCTATTGAGCACAGTGTAGACAAGAACCAGACTTGGGAACAGTTCTTAGAGTACTTCAATACGAAGTATTTCCCGGCTACAGTCAAAAATGCCCTGTACTCCCAGTTCCTATATCTAGAATAAGGGAATATGACTGTTGATGCATATGACGCAGAGTTTAGCCGTCTTAGCAGGTTTGGTGCTGTCCTCATACCCAATGACCTAGAGAAGGCTCAGATATTCTATCACGGTCTTACTTTTGAGCTGCAAAGGTATACCACCACACAGGCGAGGAATTCTTATGAGGAGGTTCTTTCAGAGGCAAGGATCCAAGAGGCCATCGGCAGAGGAGCAAGGCGTTCCAGCACGACCACACCAGCCAGAGCCCAGCCCGGAGAAGGAGTACCGATCCTTCGTCCTATAGTACAAACACTGCAGAGGGCAGCACCATACCCACAACAGGAGCTTTCGACTTGTCACCATTATGGCAAGAAGGGCCACGTCATTCGAGATTATCGAAAGAAGCTTGGATTATGCATGATATATGGAGCGAGCTAGCACCTTCCCCGAGACTGCCTATAGTGCAGAGATGCAGCACGGTAGATCGAACAGAGGCCAGCAACACCAGTCTTAAGGATACTGCCCCCACCAGGAGGTCAGCGTCCACCAGCACCAGGAGGATTTCAGAGGGGACCACCCTTGGCCCCACAGCAGGCACAGTTGGATCGAGCCCGACAGCAGACCGGAGGACAGAGGCACGGATAGGCCTTGGTACTAGCAGCTACTGAGGAGGAAATAGAAGGGAAAGCTATCACAGGTACCATTTTAGTTGCATCATTACCTGCAACTGCATTGTTTGATTCTGGAGCTTCATTATCGTTCATATCTAGTAGATTTATAGCAATGCATAGAGTAGCTATTTCCCCCTTACCTAAGAGTTGGAAGATTCTTACCGGAGGAGGTATCGTGCCGGTTATCAGCACTATTCGAACGTATTCGGTAGTCGTATGTGGTAGAGAGATGAGAGCGCGATTCTTGGTGTTACCCATGCCATACTTTGATGTTGTGTTAGGCATGGACTGGTTAAGCCAGTGTAATGCCATACTGAACTGCCGGAAGGGTAGTGTCACTTTTAGACCGTCGGATCAGTCGGAGTTCGAGTACATACGAGGGACCGTCGAACAAGGAGTAGGACAGATAGCTGGAGCTTACATGGCTATGGAGATGGTATCCTCACCAATAGTTGCAGAATTCGAGGATGTTTTTCTCGAAGAATTGTCAGGTTTACCGTCAGATAGAGACATAGAGTTCACTATTGAACTAGTACCCGGAGTAGCACCGGTATCTTCTAATGTATAACGATTGGCGAAGAAGGAACTAGATGAATTGAAGCTACAGTTAGAGGAGTTGCAGAGTAAGGGATTTATCCATCCTAGTACATCACCATGGGGAGCACCATTATTGTTTGTACCTAAGAAAGACAAAACAGTATACATGTGCATTGATTACAGAGCCCTTAATGCTTTGACCATCAAGAACAAGTACCCCTACCGCAGATTGATGATTTGATTCGACCAGCTGACAGGAGCAGTGGTGTTCACAAAGATCGACTTGAGATCGGGTTACCACCAAGTAAAGGTGCGAAGAGAAGACATTCAAAAGACAGCATTCAGGACTCGTTATGGTCACTACGAGTTCTTAGTGATGCCTTTGGACTAATGAATGCACCTGCTGTATTTATGAACTTGATGAACAGGGTCTTCCACCAATACTTAGACCAGTTCATGGTAGTCTTCATCGACGACATTTTAGTGTATTCGAAGAGCCACGAGGAGCACGAGAAGCACTTGAGACTAGTGTTAGAGACACTGAGGAGAGAGAGGCTTTATGCCAAGCTGAGCAAGTGTGAGTTTCTTCTAGATCGTGTCGATTTCCTTGGACACGTTATCTCAGAAGATGGCATTTCAGTAGATCCGACGAAGATTTCATCAGTAGAGACAAGGCCAACCCCTACCAATGTCTCAGAAGTAAGGAGTTTCCTAGGACTTGCCGGATATTACCGGAGGTTCGTAGAGAACTTCACAAAGATCGCAGAGCTGATGACCCACTTGACTCGTAAGGAGCAGGAGTTCACTTGGAAAGAGGAGTGTCAGAAGGCATTTGATGAGCTAAAGAAGCGTTTAACTACATCACCTATCTTGACCATACCTTCTGGACCCGGTGGATTCGTAATCTATAGTGATGCATCCGGGAAATGATTAGGATGTGTCTTGATAAAGCATGGAAAGGTTGTGGCCTATGCCTCTAGGCAATTGAGGACCCATGAGAAGAGCTATCCTACTCACGACTTGGAGCTTACAGCAGTGATCTTTGCTCTGAAGCTTTGGAGACACTACCTATATAGAGAAAGAGTAGAGATATTCACTGACACAAAAGCCTAAAGTACGTCTACACTCAGAAGAATCTGAACCAGAGACAGAGACATTGGCTCGAGGTGATGACAGACTTTGAGATTAAGCTGCAGTACCATCCGGGAAAGGCCAACGTAGTGGCTGACGCGTTGAGAAGAAGACCCATGGCATCCTTCTTGACTACCCAACAACATCTGTTGATAGATCTAGAGCAGATGGGTATAGAGGTCGTTATGCCCGGAGTGGACAGACATTTGTCGAGTTTTCAGTTGTAATCGACATTAGTGGAGAGGATCAAGGCTGCCCTGCCGACAGACGCCAGATTTCATAGGCTTCGACAGAGGACAGAGGCTGGAATACAGACAGGATTGCGTATACATAAAGACAAAACCTTGAGATATGGAGATCGTCTCTATGTTCCAAATGGAGAACTTAGTCAAGAGTTGATATCAGAGGCACACAGTTCAACCTACTCTATTCATCCAGGAGGCACGAAGATGTACAGTAACTTGAGATAGTACTACTAGTGGCATGGAATGAAACGAGAGATAGCATGCTTTGTGGCGAAGTGCCTGGTGTGTCAACAAGTCAAGGCTGAGCATCAGAGATCTGCAGGATTACTTCAACCGCTTTCGATACCTGAATAGAAATGGGAGCATATCACTATGGACTTTGTTATGGGCTTTCCGAGGAGTCCTAGTGGTCGTAATGCAGTATGGGTAATCGTGGATAGACTCACCAAGTCCGCACACTTTTTACCATTCAGAGTGGGGCAATCGACAGAGGTCTTAGCGGATATGTACATGAGGGAGATTATACGACTGCATGGAGTGCCAGTTAGTATAGTATCTGACAGGGATACGAGATTTACCTCTTACTTTTGGCGGAGTATGCAAGAGAGTCTCGGTACCCGCCTGAAATTTAACACAGCGTATCACCTACAGACAGATGGCTAGTCAGAGCGCATAATTCAGACATTGGAGGACATGTTGAGAGCATGCATGCTTAATTTCGGAGGATCATATGAGGACCATCTGTACTTGATCAAATTTTTCTACAACAACAGCTATTAGGCGAGCATTCAGATGGACCCTATGAAGCGTTGTATGGAAGAAAGTGTCGTTCCCTCGTATGTTGGAGCGATATAGGTGAGAGATAGATTCTTGGGCCAGAGTTGGTTGTTCGTACAGTAGAGAAGGTGAAAAAGATCCAACGGCACCTGCGAGCAGCACAGGACAGACAGAAGAATTAGGCAAATGCGCATCGACAACCCTTAGAGTTCCAGGTCGGAGATCACATATTTCTAAAGATCTCACCTACTCGAGGGACTATCAGATTCGGAGGCAGAGGAAAGCTGAGTCCGAGGTACATCGTACCATTCGATGTGCTAGAATGCATCAGAGAGGTTGCTTACAGATTAGCCTTGCCGCAGACTTTGGAAGGAGTCCATGACATCTTCCATGTATCTCAACTGAGAAGGTACATACCAGATCCGAGTCATGCGCTTGACCATTCAGAAATCACAGTCGGCCCGAGCTTATCATACCAAGAGGAGCCTGTTGAGATTCTGGAAAGGAGTGAGAAGGTACTGCGAGGTCAAACTATCCCTCTAGTTTGTGTCGTATGTAGGCATCATGCACCAGGCGAATCGACCTAGGAACGAGAGAAGGATATTCGACAGCGTTATACCCATATCTTCGAAGGCCTAGGTATGCAGTAGCATTTTAAATTCAGTTAGTAGTTCTTGCCATGCGTATGTTTTAATTTCGAGGACGAAATGCTCTAAGGAGGGTAGATTGTAAACCCCCTCGACCAATTTAGGATTATTTTTAAATTAAATCGAGAGAATAGAATTAAATTTGGATACAATTAGATATAATGTGCAACACTTATGTGACTTATTACACCGCACCGTTGCTTCGATGTTTGGAGCGCTACGCTAGTAGGTACCCCCAAAATAATTAAATATTCATCTCCTAGACATGCCAGACTACCCATCTGACCCTTGTGTAACTTTTAGATACGCAATATTGTGCTTCATTTGAGCTGCACAATATTTGTTACAAACGCCTATGTATTATTTCAATAAATTTAATATCCCTTGATTGTCCATTCCTACTTGAATTTGAGGCACAACCACAACCCGATCCCCTAGAACCCAAATTAGGGTATTAGCCTACACCAAGCCTGCTACGCTCATGACACTTGTGTCCCACCCAAATCTACTTCTATGTGTCTTCAATGCATTAGAAAATACCATGGGCATTATTTTTAATTAAATTAATTTAAGGTCAAATTCACCTCAAATAGAACCTAACCAAGCCCCATGCACTCTTCCACGTGGACCAGCCCCACCCCAACAAGGCCGAACAGGCTAAATCCCGAGGCCAGCCCAAAAACCCCCTCCCATATAAATACACATGTTCCCCCATAGAAACCCTAAAACTCATCCATCACCACCTAGGAGTAAACCATAGCCGAACCCATCCTCTAACCGAGCTCCCCCTGGTCCCGACTACCCCTCGCCATCACCACCCCAGACTGCAACCCCTAGCCACCGGACTACCACCTCGGACCGCCACCCCATCGACGCCTGACCACTACACCAGTCGACTGCAACCGGCTGCACCACCACCATCAACCTTCCCTCTACCATCAACGACAACCCCTCCAACACGATCTGCCCGACCCCCTCTCAACACCACTACTTCAGACCGCCACCCCCGCGAGCCTCTTCCCCTGCCACCCCAGCGAGCCTCTTCCACCGCCTACCCCCGCCGGACCACCGTCTCCACCACCTGACATCGTCCCAGCTGCTGATGCTGTTGCTGCAACCTGCTGCGGCTACTGCAGTTGCTGTTACTGCCACTGCCACTGCTGCCCACCGCCGTCGACGCTGGTGCTCCACTCGCCGGAGGATGGCCAACCAGCAGGCAGACCCCCCCTCGTTCTATCGATCAGGTACTCGTCCACCAGCCTTCCTTTCTTGTATTCTGTCGTCATACTATCGTGTCGTCGTATCGTCAAGTTTGTGTCCCGTGTCGTATGTGGACACAAACAAGTTATGTGGAACCCTATATGTGGGTATGTTTGATAATTAGAGTTTATCAGTAATTAACAGATGATAATTATTCCCAATCATAAGAATGGTATAAGGAACTTGCCTTCCACCTAAAAACGTAGACATAGACCTAATACTCTTAACATGGGAATTAATGACGTGTAATTCAACAAGACATAATATAGTTTCGTAAAACCGATAACGTAGTAATTATTGTCTCAAGGCACACGTTAACCAAAGATAGAACACGTGTACACCCTAGCTACGTACACACGTGATACTATATTCGATCAGCTGTGAACTTGCGACAGTACCTAAGAGCAACGTCATAATTAATTATGTATTGTTTAGTGTCTGATGATAGTATTTGTTATATTATATTGTATGTCTAGGGTCATTGGAACATCCAGGAGACACCGCAGGAGCAGGCTATTGGCTTTCACAGCTTGAGGAACCATGCAAGATACCTTGCCATATTTACTGTCTAATTTAAATATTGTATATGTTGTATGATATTTTCTTGCTTATTTCATATGACTATGTACGTTCGAGATTGACTCGGGTGCAGTCAACAGATGCGTCGATGATTAGTGTACTTGGCCTTGTCACTAGCAAACTCACCCCATTGGGAGGATACTCTAATATCTTCTGAGACCTGACATCCTTACACGTTTTACTGTGACAAATTTATATTGGGATACGAGTTCGCATACTCGACTAGCTATCGGTGCTTGTGACATGCATCACGGTTAGTACGTAACTCAGGGTTATTTTATTCGTAGAGACTGGCATATAGATACGTGGTATGCACGTCAAGTATTTGATTTGTGTATCTATATTGGGCGGGGAGGACAACTAGTAAGCGTATGGGATACACACATTAGACTCCGTCGTATCCGGAGGAGCCACGGATCTAATGACTTCCTTTATTGCAGACACCGCGCTCTTTGAGTGTTACGGACGTATATATATTGCAGATACCTTATTCTTCGGAATGATGGACGTTATAGATACCACGCTCTTCGGAGTATTGGACGTTATGCCTACGCCTACCCATACGTACCAAAATTGTTCTCACATTGCATTCACTTAGATGGTTAGCACACCCCTTATTGTATTTATTTTATTCAGTATATATATATGGCATACTTCTATGTATCTTGGTACGTCCCTCTGAGGACTTGGTACCTTTCCAGATTTGGACGAGGCATATTATCCCACCGTGTACGGCCCAGGACAGGAGATGAGGTACCCTACAGTTGAGGAGCAGAGGTGCTACCGTTAGAATTTTCGTGATCAGTTGGTAGGCCTTCTGCCTAGGATTTTGGGAGCATCATTATCTAGTCAGCCGATGCCCTAGTCATTATCTTTTATCTATCATTTCAGTACTTATTTCGTCATAGTAGTGGGTTTGTCCCCACCAGACACTCTTGGATGTACTATGATATTTTGAGACTGGCGTTTATCTTCCAGCATTTAATTTAGTACTTTCTTCCTGTTTATTTTTTGGATGAGATTAGATTACCTGTTTGATATTGATATTGGACATGTTAGTATTTTAGGACAGCGTAGCACTCTTCGTTAGGATCCATTAAATTGGGATATCCTCGGAGACGTGACAGTTGGCTATTACCTCGTGGCCTGGTCCCGTTTACTTTTGGGACTGGGGCGTGACAACGATATTGTACTCGGGATAAATTGGTTGAGTATGCATGAATTGGTTGAGTAGGCACCATGCTAGTATAGATTGCAGAGGAGGTAGAGTTTTGTTTAGCCCGTCAGGAGAGCCAGAGTTTGAGTTTACTGGAGGAGATGTAGAGAAGAGAGAAGGCATTATCTGTGGAGCTATGTTGGAAGACAAGGAGTTGCCGTATCCTTTGATAGCAGAATTCTTGGATGGGTTTCCTGAGGAATTGCCAGGATTGCCGCCAGATCGAGATATTGAGTTCTCTATAGACTTGGTGACAGGTACATAACCAATTTTATAGCATATTTATAGAGTAAACAATAGCGAGGTGGTCGAGCTGAAGAAGCAAGTAGATGAATTGCAGGATAAGAGGTTTATCAGATCCTGTTCTTCACCGTGGGTAGCCCCGGTATTGTTTGTATCGAAGAAGGATGGATCGGTATGCATGTGCATCGATTACAGGGCATTAAATAATCTCACTATCAAGAATAAATATCCGTTGCCACGGATTGATGACCTGTTCAATCAGTTGAGTGGCGCCAAGATATTTTCTAAGATAGACTTGAGATCAGGCTACCACCCAGTGAAAGTAAAGCCGGAGGACATTTCGAAGACTTCTTTTAGGACTCGGTATGACCAGTATGAGTTCATGGTGATGCCGTTTGGGTTGACTAATGTCCTGGCGGTATTTATGAATTTGATAAACAATGTATTCTACCAGTACCTTGACAAGTTTATAGTTATATTCATCGATGACATACTCATATACTCGAAGACACCGGAGGGGTACGAGGAGCATCTGTAGATTATGTTAGATGTTTTGAGGAAGAAGAAGTTGTATGGAAAGCTATCCAAGTGTGAGTTCTTCCTGGACAAGGTGGAGTTCATAGGACATGTTGTGACTGGTGATATAATTTCAGTGGATCCGAAGAAGATCGCAGCAGTGGAATCTTGGAAGACCCCAAGTTCAGTGGCAGAGATAAGAAGTTTCTTGGGTTTGGCATGATAGTACATGAAGTTTGTGCAAGATTTTTCAAGGATTGCTGAGCCGATGACTAGACTCACCAGGAAGGACGCAGAGTTTATTTGGACTGAGGAATGCTAGGTTGCTTTTGAGGAATTGAAGACGAGGTTGATGTCTGCTCTTATTTTGACGTTGCCATCAAGGTCTGGAGGTTTCACTATCTATATTGATGCATCGGAGAAAGGGCTGGGTTGTATTCTTCAGCAGAATAGGAAAGTAATTGCCTATGCATCTAGGCAATTGTGTCATCATGAGAAGAAATATCCTACCCACAATTTGGAGTTGGCAACAGTCATCTTTGTCTTAAAGTTATAAAAATACTATTTGTATGGAGAGCGTGTGGAGATCTTCACAGACCACAAGAGCTTGAAGTACATTTTCACTCAGAAGGAGTTAAACACGAGGCATCATCGGTGGCTGGAACTGATGAAAGATTTTGACATATCCTTACAATATCATCCGGGAAAAGCCAATGTAGTTGCCGATGCCTTGAGCAGGTATTCGGTAGCTATGTTTTTTGATGCAGGATCGATATTTATTGGAGGATCTGGAAAACTTGGTCATTGAGGTAATAGTCCCTGGTTTTTTCCATACAGATGTGGGGGTTGCCGATACACTCAGAGTTTATGGACAGGATCAAGGCAGCCCAGTATGAGGATGTATCTCTGAGAAGCATCAGAGCTCAGGTGAGAGCAGGATTGGAGGATAATTTTACCATTGCTGAGGATGGTTCTTTGCGGCATGGTACTAGATTATGTGTGCCTAGTGGGAAGCTGCATGAGGAGGTATTGCAGGAAGCACATCGCTCTCAGTATTCCATGTATCCAGGTGCCAACAAGATGTATCAGGATATGCAAGAGAGTGTGTGGTGGTTTGGCATAAAGAGGGAGGTGGCACAGTTTGTATCCAGATGCTTAGTGTACCAGCAGGTAAAAGCTGAGAGGCAGAGGCCAGGTGGATAACTTCAGCCATTATCCATTCCAGAGTAGAAATGAGAGCACATTACTATAGATTTTATGTCCAGATTTCCATGATCTCGAGAAGGAAAAGACGCAATTTGGGTCATCGTTGACAGGTTGACTAAGTCGGCCCACTTTTTGCCTTTCAAGGTGGGTTTGTCTACGGAGAAGCTGGCAGAGATGTATGTGATGCAGATCGTCAGGATACATGGGTTTCCCTTCAGCATCGTCTCGGATCAGGATAGTCATTTTACTTCTCATTTCTGGAGGAGTTTGCCATCGAGTTTGGTACCCAGCTCAAGTTCAGTATTGTATATCACCCTAGACGGATTGGCAGTCAGAGAGGACCATTCAGACTCTTGAGGATATGCTGCACACCAGTATACTAGATTTGGGGGGATCCTGGGAGGACCATCTCTATTTGGTAGAGTTTGCTTATAACAACAACTACTAGACTAGTATAGAGATGTCACCATTTGAGGCTCTGTATGGTCGAAGATGTCATACTCCCTTGTCATGGAACGATGTTGGAGAGAGAGTTTTGCTAGGGCCAGAGATGGTTTTGGATGCAGCGGAGAAGGTTAAGATGATCAGAGATAGACTTCGAGTGGCACAAGACAGACATCGGCATTGGACTGATAGCCACCGGAGACCTTTGGAGTTTGAGGTATAGTTTTAGTTTTTTGTTTTATGCTTGATATTTGTTGTTTGTTATAGATTAAGTCCTTAAGGTTATGTTTTGTTCTAGGTTGGAGATCTGGTGTTTCTGAGGATTTTTATGACACGAGGCACGATTCATTTCGGTGGATGGGGAAAGCTTAGTCCGTGATTCATCAGACCTTTCAGTATTCTCGAGAGGATCGGTGTAGTTGCTTACAGACTAGACTTGCCACCTGCATTAGAGGGAGTGCACAACGTATTTCACGTATTGCAGTTGAGACAGTACGTAGCGGATCCTTGTCACGTATTGGATCACTCAGAGATAGAGGTGGGCCCTACTCTTAGCTATCCAGAGCAGCCAGTTGAGATTCTGGATCAAAGAGAGAAGGTGCTGAGGAACCAGACCATTCCCTTGGTACGCGTCGCATGTAGGCATCACTCTCTGGATGAGTCAACCTAGGAGAGAAAGGATGAAATGCAAGAGCGTTACCCATATTTGTTTGTACCTTGAGGTATGTTCTTTCCTGATTATATTATATTTTATTTTCTGGGGGTAGTTTCGTCTTTGAATTTCGAGAACAAAATTATTTTAAGGGGGGTAGACTTGTCACTACTATATTTTCTAGAAAAGAGTATTTTGGTCATTTCATAATTAATTAAATATTATGCATTTTTATATTTATTTATTGTATTATTTACTTATTGTTAGATGTTAGATTTAATTTTAGACTTATGTTAGTGGACCTAACTAGATTAGATTAGATTCATGGATCAATATTTAATTCTAGTTAGATTGAGCCCAACAAATAAGCCAATAGTTATCCCATTCATTAGGAGGATGACTTAATTAGTTAAACCAATTGGATTAGAACCTTCTCTCCTTAATTAATTTCTTCATGACAAGCCCCAAGGGATATTGTGAACTTTTTATAGTGACTTGGAGGAGGGGCTAGGCCGGCCATAGCAAGGAGGAAGAGATAGACTCCCTCTCTTCATTCATTCATTATAATTCCAGATCTAGAATTTTCCTCTTCCAAATTCCTTCATCCCTACCCCAATTCCTACCCAATCTCTTCCCAATTCCTTTTTTACTTACCATAGGAGACTATTGGAACAAAGAGGAGGCAAGGATCTACAAGGAGGAGGAAGGAGCACAAGTTAAAGGCTCTTGACACTCAATTTAGAGACTTGCATTAGAAATCCATCTTCTAATAGGTAAAATTCAATTTTTCCTTAGACTCTAAATATGTAATTTAATCATTAGGTGTCACTACCACATTCTGAAAATAGGGGTATTTTTGACTTTTTATAATTATTAGTATTATGGTATTTATATTAAATGATTTCTCAATATTGTATATAAATTAGATAATTGCATGAGGTGTGTATTTAAATATATTATATTATATACTGTGTTCTTAATGTCTGAGCTGGTAGACTTGACCTAGAGGCCACTAGACGAACACCTGATCGAATAATGGGGATTATGTATTTAATTGTTTATTTTAGAATTAAATTATTGGGGGTTGTATTTAATTACCGTAATTTATTTAATTGTTGTGCGCTGTCGTTGCTTCGATATTTGGAGCGCTACCTGACTTTTGCCTTCCAACAAATTTCACAACATTGCCCTAGACATGCCCGTCTTCCATTCTGATATTTTTGCAACCCAAAATTATGCTCTCTGTACCTTATTTTTAGCCGCACAAAAATCGTCGCGGACGTTTATTTAAATCCTAAATAAATTCCAACTTTGTATCGTTGTGCGTTCCAATCGAAATTGGGGACAATCTTGACCTATTTCTCGTGCGACCCAAATTAGGGTAATATTCTATTCTGAGTCTTCTTCACTATTGGTTTTGATGACCCGACCTGATTTTGGTCCCATGTACTCCTAATTAACTTTAGAACACAACTTGCATTTTATTCCTAATTAAATTGAGGATACCATTTTATCTGATTCCGTAAATCCCGATAAATTCTAGTGCCCTGCTATTTGAGCCCATACCAATCATACAGCACCCCCTGACCCTACGAAACACCGAACACCGAATACCCCGCTAAATTTTCATCATTTCATGTGTCTGTGCAAATACCCAAATTTAAGGGGGCTAAATTGCAAATTTGTACTTTGGTGTCAACACCCCAATGGTTCACCCAAATGAAGAAAATTAACCCCCTAGCTTTGACTAGTCAACACCCTCATCTCACATATATGAATTTTTTCCATGTCAAATCCTGGCCACTCAATTAAATTGGGTGCATCCTCACCCTTGATTTCACCCACACTCTCCCCCTATTTAATGTCATATCACCCAAGCCCTAATCCCCAAAAAGGAAACCTAGAAAACCCCCCAAGCTCCCCAAACCGGCCTCCTTCCCCATCCAAAAATTTTCCTTCCTTCTTCTTTCTCTTCTCTTTTATTTTTGAAATTGAGAAGGAAGGGGGGGAACACTGTTCACTACACTGTTCACCTGGATATTTCGGTGAGCTGCTGAGCTTCCTCTTCGGCCCGGCCAAGCTTCCCGCTTCGGCCAGACGAACCACCACCATCCCTGTATTCCGGCCTCCTTCCGCCGCCCTGGATCTCGGCCAAGCCGCTCCCCGTCAGTCCAGCCACGCAGCCCATCGCTCGAGCCGACCACTGCTCCTTACCCGACGGCCGAGCTGAACCGAAGCTCCTCCCGCTGTCCATCATCTCGGCCAGTCCTGGCCACTTCACCCTCCAGCCTCCATCATCTCGGCCAGCCCCGGCCTGCACTCCGACTCCCTGCTCTCCCATTCATCCTAGCCACCTCCCCTAGTTGCTGTCCACCCGGCCCGACCAAGCTCTTCCCGGCCACCTCCCCTAGCTGCTGTTCCACCCCGGCCATTGCTCCGGCCTGCCCGACCCTGTACTCCGGCGCCGGCATTCCTCCACCTCTCCCACTGCTCCTCCTCCCTGTACTCCGGCGGACCACAGGAGCTCCACCACCATCACCAGTGTCAACTCCCCCTGTGAGTTCTCTCCCTCTCCTTCTTCCCTCTTTGGTATAACATAATACATGTATATATATAATGTATGTATGTATGTATGTATGTATGTATGTAGGTATTTAATGTATACGTATATGTATATATTAACATGTATATGTAATTATGTATTTAAATTAATGTTTAACAGTATATGTATGTGTATATATATATTTAATATGATTCTAGTATATATAATATTGGTATACATATATATATATATATATATATATATATATATATATATATATATATATATATATATATATTTCGTATATACTTAATATATTTTTTAATATATAAAATGGGTATACATGTATATATATATATATTTAGTATATATATATGTAATCATTAATTGGCATATATGTATGTATATTGGTATTTTCTTATAATGTGTATTTAATAGTGTATATGTTTAATATAATTGATATATACGTATTTAGTACGTATTTAGTATTGATTGGTATATATGTATATATATTTAGTATATGTATGTAATTATTAAATGGTACGTGTATATATTGTATATGTATTTATTTTGGTGCAAGTAAATATTGTAGGTGTTAATGTTAGTTAAATAGGTATAATGTGTTATAGATGTCTGTCTAACTAGATGACCCTAGTTGACTGAGTTCCATGCCTGGCATAGCCCCTGAGTTAGTATTTGCTTGTGTGTTTAGTATAGCTTCTGATGCAAATATTATATTATTTATTATATATCTTTAGGACTGTTGGTTCCTCCAGGCGATACTCTGGAACAGGACCTCGGTATTCACCAGCTAAGGACCCAAGGCGAGTACATTCTCTGATTAGTTTCTAATTTATGATATCTCCTATGTTCACTGTATCTAGTGTAGATATCCATGCTCTTGACACGTTGGTTACACGGATTGGTATACACGGATCTCGTCATGAGATGTTATTCCTTATTCATGGTGTAGCTTGTACAAGACTTGTTCCTTGTTATCTTGTGCATGTACAGACACAGAGACCCGTGGAGATTTGCTACCTCCCTAGGGAATCCCGTGCCATAGCGTGCCATGATTGGATCTACTATACCAGTCGAGGGTGGGGAGTATTTTAGTGTAGATATGTGATCATACCCAACTTTACATGAATTATAGCTCACCCCACATCTCACGTCGGGTGCGGCCTGACCATTTACATGCTTCATAGCTGTTACGTGTGATTAGCCTGACCTCTACATGCATCATAGCTAACCAACGGTTAGCCTGACCTTACATGAATCATAGCTAATCACATGTAACCAGCCTGATCAAGTTCCCAAGCCGATCATATGTTAAAGCTAGTACTCATACACTTAGTCATAGGATTCTTGCTCGTTGACATATTGTTTCTTTTCCTGCATTTACTTACAGTATTTCCAGTATTTCTTTTTTGTACATTTCTTGTTCCTATACATGCATCTCGTATATTTCCATCTAGAACTGCTACATAGTTTATATCATTAATATAGAACTGCTATTTAGAGATGTACTTTGCTCCTTCCTGACTGGAAAATATTTTCCAGACTGTGACCTTAGTGGACTTGTTTCTAACACTTGGGGATTGGATGTTACTGATTACAGGTATGACTATTTTGTCGTTAGACTTGTCTTGTATTTCTTTGCTTACCTTGATATCTCATCGTGCTTAGTTTATGTGATTGAGTATCCAGCATTATTTTATGATATCCATGTCTCCTTATGGAGTTGGGTATTCTTGTGAGATGGATTAGATAGTTACTTGACCTAGACAGCGTTCTACCAACGATGCTGCGGCATAGGCTGGACATACCCGCGCACTCGTGCCCCTAAACCGGGTGCGGGTCGTGACATTAGGAGCCCTTCCATATACTAAGACTACCCATATGAAGTGGAATTAGGTTCATAGGAGGCCTATAGAGGAAGTTATGTGGTATTTTGTGTCAATTTTGGAGAAATTCCGAGATTGGCATATCATGTGTTTGTCAATAGGTCAATTAGACTAAATTGACATATGTTTATTTGTATAAGACTAGTGTCGTATCCACAATTGGATACGTGTAGGCCGTATCATGATAATTTGGTGATGCAGATTAATTTGGGAGTTTTCTTCCGACACGGGGGTTTGAGCATGCCACATTTTGATACGGGCACGTAGATAAGTAGCTAACACTTCGTATTACTTCTAGTTGTGATTCTAGACTTGCTCGTGTCCTTCGGGATACGTTTGGTGTTGTGGTGGAGCCGTATCGCAAGCGTATCATAGATTGAGTGTTATACGAGTGCGGTGCACTCCACGTGTTTAATACTTTGCATTATAATTAAATTTACCTTGGTTATCACTATTAGAGTATTATATTTATAGTTGTTATATATATATATATATATATATATATATATATAGTTATAGTTATAGTTATAGTTATGTTTCTATTTCATTTGTGATGTGTGATGTGTTAACTATAACTATAACTATAACTATATATATATATATATATATATATATATATATATATATATATATATATATATATATATATACATACTAATGGTGCACATGAACTATATATATATATATAACACATCACATATCAATACTAATGGTGCACATAAAATTTCCTACTCTCCAATGACCACCAACACATCATAAATTAAATAGAAACATAACTGTAACTATAACTATAACTATAACTATAACTATAAATATATATATATATATATATATATATATATATATATATATATATATATATATATATATATATATATATATAAGTGAGTGTATGTGTATGTGTGCTAGGGGGGATGTGTCGGATAAGCAGCAGCAGCAGCAACAACAACAGCAGCAGTAAGCAACAACAATAAGAAGCAGCGACAACATTAGTAAGCAGCAACAGCAGTGTGTAGCACATCAGTACATTAGAGATTATGATGCATGTATCAGTTAAAGTTAAGTTAGTTAATACTGTTAGTTAGTTATAGTTTTATATATATATATATATATATATATATATATATATATATATATATATATATATATAAACACTAGTTAGCATAAGTATTAGTATTGGTTAATATTATTTCTAGTTTACCTTGAGTTACACCAAGGTAATGAGAGTTGAGGTATCATGGGGTATGTGTATTGAATACCAGATGGGTATGCTAGTTATGTTGGTTTGGTATAGTATTGATATAAGTTATGAGTATAAGTACATTTTAGTGTATAGTGAGGTCTAAATGGCTAGTTAGTTAACTGTTAGATATTGGATTACCTTGTGATACCAAGGTAATTGTTAAGTAATTTGGTTTATACTCAAGGTTTTGGATTTGTGTATCAAGAGGGGTGTGTAGGTGGTGTGATACCGTATTTGGGTCAAAGCCAAGGTAACCACTTAGCATTAGTTTAGCTTGGGATACTATATATTTTCATCTTGTATATATATATTATTGTATTTTCATATCTAATAATTTATATATCTTACGATACGGTATAGTGTCGATACTCTAGTATCCTAACATAGCTAGTATAGCCTAGTTACATAGTGTATGGACCCAGTATCCTAGAGATGGACTCATACCACCTAGAAATAGCTAGTTTGACCAAGTTTGACTAGTTTGACCTAGAGTTGATCTAGTTTGGCTGTTTTGACTTAGAAATGGTTTTATGACTTAGAATTTGACTAGTTTAACTTATTTTTATTTCCAAGCCTTGTATTGATATAATATTCCATATTTAGGTCTCTAAGGCACTGTAACGGACATCTTTGATACTGTTCACCGAATTTCAGGCAAATACATTCTCTGATAGTTTCTTATTTATGATATCCCCTATATTTCTTGTATTTAGTATATATATTCTTGATTTCTTGGACAAGATGGTTACAGGGATTGGTATATCCGGATCTCGTCATGAGATATTATTCCTTGGTATTTATAGTGTATCTTGTGCAAACCTTGTTCCTTGTTCTTCTTGTACATGCAAAAATATTGATTCTTGGGGAGACTAGCTACCTACCAGTAAATCCCGTCTCATAACGTACCATAGTTGGATCCAATTTACCAGTCGGGACAGGGAGTGTTAGTGTAGATATGTGATCATATCCTCCTTGTGCATGTCTTATTTCTTAAATAGTGTTAATCATACACCACACGTATGATTAACCAGGCCATAATCCTTGTGCAAGTTCCCAAGCCGATCACATATTGAAGCTGGTACTCACTCACTTACTTAGTAGTAGTATTTCTTGCTCATTTCTATGATGCTCATTCTTGTATTTATTTTTAGTATTCCTATTGTGCATATCTCTTGTACCTGTATATTGTATCTTGTATATTTGCTTTATTTATTGTTACATAGTTTATATCATTTATTGAAACTGCTGTTAGAGATGTACTTTGCTCCTTTCCTGACTAGATATATTTTTCCCAGATGACATCGAGGAGTGGTATCCCACTCACTACGGGCCTCAGGACATAGTTGGCTTAGAGCCAGAGACTATGACTCAGGAGGGTCTCATCCCGGTTAAGACAAACGACCCAGTACCCGTAGCTCAGTAGATAGATTTATTTGTACTGGATTTGTCTCCAACATTTTGTTATTAGTATTTCTTTATATGACTCATTGGATATTATTTTGTCTTGTGAGTTGTATTTGACTCTTCAGTTCTTTATATCATTTTCGTGTGATTGTTCCATCTTATTGATCTGTGATTAAGTATTCATATTTCATTGGTGGTATTATTATATATTGATTACTAGATCGATAGTTTACCCAAACAACGTTTTACCGCCGATGCCGCAACGTAGGCTGGACATTATTCACTACTTGTACTCCTATACTGGGTGTGGGTCATGACAGTACACTTATATAACTGACAACTCTATGGATAGACACTTAACTCTAGGCTCAACACACACAAGGATATACTCCCAGGTAAGTCACAAATCCTATATTCTTCTATTCAATGATGCACATACCCACACTCATTGGACACACCTTCATAGGTTCACCTACTAAATTGGACTCAAACTTACATCACTCATGAACATCCCCCCCACTGTACAGTGACAATTAGACAGTGCACTTAGTGCACTATCATAGCTACAACTGTGTGTATTCCAATCACCATTCTATTATAACAATACACATGTATAGCTATATACCCATATCCAATATACACACATAAACTCATATATTATCATATATATATATATATATATATATATATATATATATACATATATATATATATATATATATATATATATATATATATATATACATATATACATATATACACACACATCATTTGTATACAATGCTAATACTCACTATACACGCTCACCTACACCAACTCAAATACTTGGTGTGCAACAACCCACTCATGAGTATCACACCATGATACTCATGTGATACCCTCTTGATACACTCTCAAATCACTCCCCAAACACCACCAAATTATCATGACACATCTAAAATATCAAATACAATATAAAATAGTGAGGAATGACCCATTAGGTATGCTATCAAACACTTGGCGTGTCATCTCGGAGTTTTCTCCACAAAACTCTATGTAACTTTCTCTATAGGCCTCCTATGGACCTAGTTCTTCTTCCTATGGGTAATCTTAAACCAAGAAAGGGTTCCTATGGGTTTAATACACCATTCAAAATAGAAATGACAAAGGAAAATAAGGTTTTTACCTATTGGAAGATGGATTCCCAATATGGTTCCTCCAATGAGCACAAGGATGAGAAATGGACACCAACTCCTAGCAAAATCTTTCTTCTTCTAGCCTCTTACAATCTTCAAACTTCTAACTCTACTTGAGGATGAAAATGAGAGGGATTGTAATTGATTTGGAGGATTTTTGGTAGAGAAAAGAATGCTTGGAGGAAAGAACTAAACTTAGGGTTTCTTCATGAACAATAATAAAGAAGATGGAGGCTCCCCTCTCCTAAATAGGGTCGTCTACTCTAGGGTTGGGGTTGGCTTGGTTACATTATCCAAAATGCCTCTCTATGTTGTCATGAAGTGTTTAACTAATTAAGGGTTTAACTAATGAAGGTTCTAATATTTAAATAAATGAGATTTTCTATTTTTTCTCTCTAATTAGCTAGTCAACCATGACTAACTAAATGGGTTGCTCTAATGGTCATGCCAAGTCTAGTTGGGTTCATTAGCAACTAGTCTAACTAATGGGCTAGTCATGCACTATCCTCTATATTAATTAATTATATATAACAACTATACCAAATTTTTTAAATTCAATAATATAATACTAATGACATAAATACCCCTATCATAAAAAGTGGTGGTTACACGACCCCCTCTCCTTCTCCTCCTCCTCCTCCTCCAACATTTCCCGACGCCCTCTCCCCTTGCTCCGGTGACCCCGAACCCCTCTCATCTTCCTCTGACGTCTCCAGCGACCCCCGACCCCTCTCTTCTTGCTCCGGTGACCCCCCGACTCCTCTCCTCCTCCTTTGGCGTCTTCGGAGACCCCGACCCCCTCTCCTCCTTCGTCTCTAATTACCCCCTTTTCTTTCTCCTCCTCCTCCGACATCCCAAACCCGAGGAGCCCTAGGCAAGTCGAGGAGCCCTAGCAGCAGCAGCCCCATCTTTATTCCCTCTCCTCCTTCTCAAATTGTAAGTCGAGGAGTCCTAGGCAAGTCTTCTTCCTCTCTCCTACTTCATTTTTGTTCATTTTCTTTAATTTTGTTCATGTTTGTCAATTTATTATGATCATTTTGGTATATTTTATATTAGGTCAGAAATTAGGTCGAATATATATATATATATATATATATAAATTTATAGCACAAACACACGTATTGAATAAAATACAGACAAATTCACACGAGTATTAGGACACGAAATGGTAATATGTATTGTATGTGCCCATAATTAACTTAGAAGAAGATTGACAAATTGAATATTATATATATAATTATTTTTATTTATATATGTATCCTTAGACGTACGTAATTCTTAACACGTAGGCGTGAGCGTATTCTAGAATATCGAAAATAGAATATGCGACGTTAAAAAATTTATATCGGTATCAATTTATTCATTGGCCCTAAAATTGATACGGTTATCACTAATTTAACCTATAATAAATTATTAATATTTTAGAGTGTTGGTATTGGTATCGGAATCGGTATCGGACCATAACTATGAGTATCCATTATCACTAATTTAACCGATACGTTATCACTAATTATTAAAATTTTAGAAAATATATTTTATACTTTAGGCATAATTTTAAGTATTTCTAGTATTATTTCTTAATCTTATAGTCATTTATAGTTATACTTCAGGGTGCTAATATGAATAGTAATTAGTAGTTCCAACCTTACTATGCTATGGCATGTATTGGCCATATTCGGATGAGTGTTGAGAAATTATGGTTTTGGATACGTGTAAAACACTAAGAAATGCTCAAATATGGTCTTTCCAATAGCTTATTTAGTTCTTTATGAGACTTCTTCATCAAGTTTCCTAACTAACTAATCATTTAGAAAATATCCTAATTCATATTGTATCTAATCCATATTATTTGAATATATGGTACATGCAGAATCAATGAGTCGATACTTAGTTGACCAATCGTGGATGTATAATCGACGACATGAGAGTAGAATTGGTTTGACAGATGATTTCATGACGGACGTTGAGGAATTTCTCAAATACGCCAGTAGTCAACCTTATTTCATGGATGAGAGGCTTATCAAGTGTCCTTGTGTCAAATGTCATAATATACCATTCAAAAAGGTGGATCTCGTAAGGAAGCATCTCTACAAGAAGGGTTTTATACCGAACTACAATGAGTGGATGGCTCAAGGAGAACCTTTGTTTTTGTAATGTTATCATTCCTCCTTCAATATAGAGGTAGAAGAGTCCACTCTTGGAGATAACTTTGAATATTGACCGCAAAACCTAGCACGTGAGTTGGTATTTGATGCGGCCGGTCCAAGTTTTGATATGGAGGATCCTAATCCGGATGCGAAAGAATTCTATGATATGTTCAAGAATGTCGATACTCCGTTATATCCGAGTTGTGATTCTCATTCTGTCCTATCAGCGGTGATGCGACTGTTGAACCTAAAGTCTAATTTTAACTTGCCGCAGGAATGCTACGACTAGATAATTTATTTTGTTAGAGAGTTGTTGCCAAAAGGATCGAAGGAGTTGCCTAAAAGCTTCTACAAGTCGAAGGTGATGATACAAAAACTCAAATTAGGCTATGAAAAGATAGATTATTATTGAAACAGTTGTATATTGTACTACAAGGAGAACAATGATAAAGATAAATACATATTATGTCATGCGGACCGGTACAAGCCAATTCGGAACAAAGAAAAGTTAACTGTCCGAGCAAGGTTGTGTCCTTACAAGTACATACAATTTTTGTCGATCATAAAGAGGCTGCAGAGGATGTATATGTCCGTAAATATAGCACAAGACATGACATGGCATAGCAAGGAATAAAAGATGGATGAAGGAGAATTATCTCATCCTTCCGATGGAGAGGCATGAAAATATTTTAATTTGTGTCATCTTGAATTTGCTGCAGATCCCAAGAATGCCCGGTTGGGTTTATGTTATAATGGATTCACTCCTTTCGGACAGTCGGGATCTCAGTACTCTTGTTGGCCGATAATTTTAACTCCTTACAATCTACCACCGTGGATGTGCATGAGGACTCCTTACATATTCTTGACACTTATTATACCCGGTCCAAAAAATCCAAAGAAGAACATCGATATTTACTTGCAGCCGTTAGTGGATGAGTTGAAACAATTATGGTAATTCGGCATTCAGATATATGATATATCGAAGGAGCAGAACTTTCAGATGAGGGCGTCTCTCATGTGGACCATCAATGATTATTCAGCATATGGGATGTTATCAGGGTGGAGTACTCATGGTACTTTGTCTTGTCCGATATGTATGGAAAAGAGTAAGGCATTTCGTCTCCATAATAGAGAAAAATTATACTTTTTTATTGTCACCGTCAGTTCCTTCCTGTGTCACATCCGTGGAGAAGGAATATAGATGCCTTTAGAGCTGGTAAACATGAACTATCTCCTCTCCCGTTGAGACTGACAGAAGACGAAGTTGGAAAAGTGGTATATGGATTATCGACTGTGATGGAAGATCCGATATCAGCCGATCACTTTGAAGGGTTCGGACGTAAGCATAATCGGATGAAGGAGAGTATCTATTGGGACTTACCTTATTGGAAGGACAATCTCACAAGGCACAATCTTGATGTCATTCATATCGAAAATAATGTATTCGACAACATCTTCAATGCGGTGATGGATATCAAGGAAAAAATGAAAGACAATGTCTAAACAAGAAAATACTTAGAAATTATTTGCAGGCGTTCAGATTTGTACCTAAATCGAAGTGGCAACGACAATTGGGTCAAGCCTCCAGCGCCATTTACATTGAGTAGGGAGGATAAATTGATAATATGCAACTGAATTTCAAAGTTGAGATTTTCTGACGGCTACGTGTCAATTCTGGCAAGATAAGTTGATCTCATCGAATGCAAGCTGATAGGGATGAAGAGTCATGATTGCCATGTGTTTATGGAGAGGTTACTACCTATTGTTCTGAGAGAGATATTGCCTCATCAAGTATGGACTCCGTTGGCCGAATTATCTATATTCTTTAGAGATTTGTGTTCAAGCAAGTTGACGGTGCAACATATAATAGAACTTGAGGAGAAGATTGTATTGACATTATATAAGTTAGAAAGAGTGCTTCCCCCCGGTGTTTTTGATAGTATGGAGCATTTGTCAATTCATAAGCACGCGTCGTTACTCCCGTCCATTATTGATAGATGTATCCATTTGAGAGGTAAATATTCTTCATACTAATAATTTCTTTATGAAATAATTGTAAGATTCAATATATTATCTATAGGTATCTACATCACCTGAAGAAGAAGGTTGGCAATAAGGCTCATGTAGAAGCTTCGATATACGAAGCGTATATCATTGAGGAGGTTTCAAACTTCTGTTCCATCTACTTTGATACTCATGTCTGAACAAATCGTAATAGAGCACCAAGAAATAATGATGGTGGGGTTGATGCCCGAAATAGAGTAATCCACACTATCTTCAATATGGAAGGGAAGCCTAGAAGTGATACTAAAGTACGTTAGTTGGAAGACCATGAGTTTGAAGCCGCTCATCGGTATATATTGCTAAATAGTATTATAAAAGAGATGCAAGATATTGAGAAGTAAGCGACACATCTTTCATAGATATTTCAATTTTGTATATACTTAAAAAAAATTCTCCAACTGTTCTCCTTATTATCACAGTTCTTTTAGAGCTGAGGTAAAAATGGAGAGACCAAATATTAATGAAGATGATATTGCTAGAGAGGTTGATAGAAATTTTTTATCGTGGTACCATAATTATGTACGAATCCTAAACATTAAGCATTTTAAACTTAGCATTCAGACAAATCTTTGTCTAATGTCTATATGATATGTGATGTTTTAGGTTTTTCGTCCTGGTACAGACTTACGAAATGAACGACTTCGAGCATTAGCTATCGGATCAAGTAAGAGGGCAAAGTATAGGGATGGATACATCATCAATGGCTTCAAATTTAGAACCACTGATAAGTCTATTAATAAATCATTTATCGATGATGAGGCTAATTATATAAAGAATTCTGAAGTATGTATGAGGGGTTCAGTCTACGATGCCGATCCAGAATTTTACTATTACGGTGTACTAAGAGATATCATGAAGCTGGATTATTCCTATGAGACAAAAATTATTCTATTTAAATATGATTGGTTCGACACGACACCCAAGAAAGATGGAAAATTGACAAATAGTTTGGGTTTATTGATATAAAATATAAAAAAAGATATATAGGTTTTGAATCATTTGTGTTGGCTAGTCAAATGGTTCAAGTGTATTATACGAGCTATCCTAGTCGACGACGTAATAATAAAGATTGGTGGGCTGTATAAAAAAAACTAAATCTAGAAATATATATAATATTGGAGATCTAGCATACCAAAAGGAGACGCGGTCATGCCTCAACTTGCATATATGAGTTTGGCTGGTGTTGAAGGTATGGAGGTTGACATTACCATAGAGGATGATAGAGTTAACGAAGAGATTGAGATAGAAGATTTACCTCATATAGAGGAGAACTCTGATATGGAGGTATCGAGCGAGGAACAAGAATTGGAAGATGAAGGTGATAGTGATAGTGGAAGTAAAAATTAAAATGAAGAAGTAGAAGATGAAGACGATTCGAAAAATGATTCGGAAGACGATGACGATTAAAAAGATGAAGAAGATTAGTACGTACATACATATACATTAGCCTAGATATTTATTTAATTAATTCATGAAATGATTATTATTGATTTCATCATCATACTAGTATTTACTTATTTTACCACGCCATTACTTTATGATTATCTGTTTGATGACACCATTTTTTTATTTACTATAGATTTACCTATAGTATGGCGGGACGAGGACGAAGACGACGACAAGTTCAGAGAGGATCATCTTCTCAGCATCCTTCGTCTACTACGTCTGTTACACCAGATTCTCGTACACGACCTGAGGACGAGTTCGTAGATGTGGCAGATGGTTTATCCCCGCTATATACTCTTTTTTTATTAGGAGGAGATACCCCATCTCCCGGATTGCCATCAGTTGCTACCCCTTCTTCTACTCCAGCCACTACCGATACTACTACACCGGCTACTCCACCAGTTGTTCCCACAGGAGCAAATTCATTTCTAGGCCTTCTTGTGGACAATAGAGTATATGTCCGCCCTCTAGGATTTGCGGACCCCCCTACTCTACCAGAGTGGCCAGCCAATATTTATCGTCCCGAGATATGGGCCGATGGAGCGACTTAATCATTTATTTGTCAATTCACACATTTATTTTGTATTTTTTATTCTAATTGTATATTATCTACTTATTTCTGATTCTTTCCGATCAAAGTTGGGAATGATCTGGGGGCGATCATGCGAGGCTACTTTAATGCCTTATATCAACTTAAGTGATATCCCGCTCGATCGACGATTCACTTGGCTGGAGAAGCTCGGGTTATGTATATAAATTTTATTTATAATAATATATAATTTTTTTGATTACAATAATTTTTTTTTTTCTAATTTGCTGAGGTTGTACTGGTGGCCGGATCATAGAGATAGTGATATCCGAAAGTGCTGCAAGACCGTCGCCAACAAGAGGTTGAGAGATATGATCAATGACCAGAAGGTGCTGGCGTTACTTGGACCGGATCACCGCAATGAGTGGATGAATACGGAGTACTGGGAGGAGATAAAGAAGAAGATGGATACCCCAGCCTACAAGGACAAGTGCAAGAAGGCGAAGGCTGTCCTTGCTAAGGGTAGTCTCCATACTGGTGGATCCATTCCGACCGTCGAGCATTTTCGACGGATAGTTAGTATTAAAATTTTTTGCTAGATCAATTTTTTTTAATTCTATTTTTTTGCTTATTTATTAATTGATTAATTTTTCCAGTGCGGCGAGGCTGCCAGAGCCGAGGAAGACCCCAAGACAGTTAACTTCCCAGCAATCTTCTAGTGGACCCACAAAAGAAAGAAGGATGGGAAGTGAAGTGCCCGTTCTCCCTGTCCGGGGAGCGCGACTAAGAAATAATTGGTATCGTTCGATCGGGACAGATTAAATCATGATCCTTTTCTCGTTATGGATTGGTTTCTTCGGAATCAAGTCCCACATTCACCGGATCATTCCTCGAGGAAGGACTCGGCAGCAGAGTCGTGAGGGACCTTTCTGTTATGCTGGTTTCTTTGCCCGTTTTTGATGCCGCATGGTTGCTTTCTTGTCGGTTTTGTGACTAGCATTTTCTTGAACGGTTTTGATGGATTTCATTATCTTCGTTATTTAAACATCATATTTTGTATCAAACTCTAAGAGATCAAGACAAGAGATATTGATCATCTGTTGGTGCGTGCAGGTGATCGTGTAGACGACGCGAAAGCGGAGTCTTAAAGATCTCCGCTTTCTCGCCTCCGATTCAGCAACTAGTGAGTAGCCTTACTTTTGATTAGCTCCCTTCTTCCAAGTCTTCACTCTTAACAATCTAACTCATTTGTGCATTCCGATTAGCGATACGATATTAATGATAACTGAGTCAAGATAGAAAGAAGTAAACTTGGAACACTTATGATTGTCACACCACTTCACCGTATGATCTTATTGTTGCATGCTTGTCCGCTGTGCATATATCTTTTTTATTATTTCAGTTGTAGCTAGATCTTATTCATCTATAACTGGTTCAATATGTAGTACATAATTACAATATGATCGCTTGAGCAGGTAGACTATGCCACCATATTGTGCCTAAGTATTTATGTTCCATCCTGATGTCTTGAAATACTTTCTATGATAAATTTGTATAGAGACATCTTATGGTCATAGACAACTTGTGCACAAGGTATAGGAGTTCCTGCGAACGGTCATCGGGGCACCATAACCGCTTCGTCCTAGGCGGAACATCAAGGTAGCTGCGCTAGCATCTCGCGTGGGTAAGACGGGATGGCTCATAGCGGGTCTAGCAACCAGCGCTACCACCATCGCCATCTACTCAGTCTATAGTCCAAAATGGCTCGCAAAGCTAGTGACCCCATATGTATATTTAAACTGTACAAGCTAACTATGTCTTCATGGCAGGGAAGGTCATGGTAAGTTATGTACATGATGTTCTGACGGGCAGGTAAAGTCACCGAACGGTGGCATATTTATTTCAGTTATTTCATATATATTGCATGTTGTAACTTGTACTAAGGTAATATAAAAAGTCCATAATAATAAATGATATGCTTCACATGAATGCTGTATCGATTTTGTTAGTCGGGTTAGCTCGCCCTCACCAATACTTTTCAAAGTATCGACCCTCATTGCAGTAGGTTCCCTGAGCCAAGACGACCCGGCGAGGAGCTGAAGCTTCTTCCCCTAACCAGTCCATTACTTGGCACACTCTGTTCGTGTATTTTGAAGTTGTACAAATTATCTGGAGCTCGTACACACATCTAATGCAGCTCCGAGGCAAGGCAATAGCTTCACTCGAAGGTGTTTATCTTTTAAAGTTTAGTATATAATATAATGTATGGAACGACTGTCTCATTTTATGTCCCTCTTGTTGTTTGATAATAAAAGAAAGAAATTGAAACTAGGTTTATACAAAACCCTTTCTTTGGTTTACAAACAAGAAAAAGAAGTACAATTAATCCTACACGAGGATGTTAAGTACAAAAATTTGATTCTGGAGAAATATTGCTATAGGAGTCTGATCTGCGGTCGATCACTTTGTCCCTTGGACCACACGATGACGAAGAAGTGCTGTAGAAGACAAAAAAGAAGCTTCAAAGACTGCATAAGGGATTAAACTCTCGTTGCCCAAGCTCTCTATATGTGCTTTCTTGACCTAGACCTCTGTCTGTGGCTCCTGAATTCTCTCTGCCTTGGATTTGACCCTTCGACCCTTCGACCCTGGACCTCCGTAGCCGGAGGTCTCTATTTATAGAGTTCAGCTACAGTCGGCATAGAAACCGAACAGCGGAGAGAGTTGCACCTTTTACGCTGCGGTTATAATAATTGCTACCCACGTATGAATAATCTTTTAAATTGGCGTGTGACGCATATCCCATTTTGAGGTAATGCGTATAATCGCTCATCGAAGATCATGGCATGCAAGCCACATAGATAACTGCCCCTCGCGTAGAGATGGTTGGCATAAAAGCCAAATAACTGTCTCGTTGACATAAAAGCCAAATAGCTATTCTGATGGCATAATTGCCAAGTAGGCATAGAAGCCGAATAGTGGTCAAGTTGGCGTAGAAGCCAAATATCTGTCATGTTGGTGTAGAAGCCAAGTAGCGTAAAGCTTGATGCTTCATGGATAGGTGACCTGCGTAAAGATAGCCACTTATCCCCCTTTGACTGAGATTTTGAGCGTGTTCTGGGCCGGATAGCCTTATCACACACCTTTGAAAATATAGCCTGAGTTGGCATTTTTTGAGGAGATAGCATACGGCGTACTCCTATAGTTGAAAATAGCCAGGTCGGCGTATTTCAAGAAGATAGCGTACGACGTGCTCCTATAGCTAAAAATAGCCTGGTTGGCGTAATATGTGGGGATGGTGATGTGGATGTATTAGCCCTAATTATAGCTCACCCAGTCAAAAAGTAGAACAAAATCTCGTGTATTAAATACAGAGATCTGCGCCCATCTCGCGCATTAATTGCAGAGATGTGCCTCGAGTTTTGTACGAAGAACAGCTTTTGACGCGGCGGTTGATTTCGTCTCATCCTGAGCGTAAAGTTCACGTTGGCCAGTGTAGAATAGGCAGCGTATTCCTTGAATGCGTAAACGATGTCTTATATCAAGGGTTATGTCACTAGACGACAGTCTGGAGTTCTGTGCAGAGTCATTATGACAGCCGTCCTCTTGATTGCTGTGCAGTACTCTTTGTCAGGAGTCAGGTTCACTGCTTCAACTGACAGGTTCATTCGAGGAATACGAAGAGTTCCTCGTATAACTTCCCGCTGCATTAAGAGCAGACGGGTTTTACGTCGAAGTGGCGATGTATCAACATTTTTACGCCGAAGCAGTCTAGAAATACTGTATTATGTGGGTTGTTCTGGAGCTATGTTTCACACTTGAACAATGTTGAAGCTCTGCTGTACGCCAATGACTCTGAAGTCATATTTTACGCCACCCAGTGCTGGAGCTCTGTTTTATGCGAGCTTCCTGCATGTTGATGGTTTTACGCGTATAATTCCCCAGCGTATTTTTCATGCTTCTACAAGACCCCCTTCAAAGTTTTCAAATTCCTCGTAATTTGAAATACTTTGAATGAAGCATGAAACGGTCAAGTTTGACTCGTTCCGCGAGGCTGATTTCTCGGCAAATTTTTAGGAGTTTGTTGGGATTCAGTGTGTTCTCCTCTGCCAATATAAAGGATAATAGGTTAACCTATTTTTTCCACACTCCCTTCACCACAAAGAGATGGTTGCTGAGTTTCGTCAGGTTGGCTTGAGGAAGAAGATCATGCTCTTCCAGCATATAAAGAGCCATAAAAAGAGGCATCTTCGAGCGAATGTCCTCTACAACGATGGATCATAGAAGGATATCATAGCTTCCTTTGCTCGGGATGATCATCAATTTTATATGGCGATTCGTCCAGGAGAGAGGAAAGGTCTCATTTAGCCACACAGCTTGCAAGCTTTATTTTCTTCCATCATGGCGCTGGACGAAGGCAGACAGCTTGGCCCTGTCTTCTAGTATTGAGTTGGGTCTGAACCCCCAACACAATTTCTAGGGCATGCCTGCCATGGCGTTTGGAGGGTGGGCTTACGAAATTGATACATGTCAAATTCTGTATCCTCCCGCCATTTATCATTTTCTTGTTAATCGGCTGCGGAAGCCGATTAACTGCTGTAGAAGACGAAAAATATCTACACCAATATGAGAACCTGGCGAAACAGATTCTTGGTGTGATCTTAAATAAAAATGAGAAACCTTTTATAGAAAAAAGGATTTCCATCATATGTAATCATGAAGATAAAAAACCCCTTGTAGACTGGATTTCCATCATATGTAATCATGATTAATAAAATTGTCTTCTTTTACGCATATGATTATTTGTCATATTTGCTGTGAGGAAGTCTGAATAGTGTGCAGCTTCGGCACGTCTGAATAATTTTACGCTGACTCTGATAAAAGAGTATCTGATTTTGTCCCATCTTTTACGCGTAGCAGAAGACGCATAAAAAACTCCTTAGCATTTAAGTTGTAGATCTAAAATGTCATTCTGTTTTGGACGAGGAGTCGAGTAGAATTTCTGAACTGTCACTTCTTTGATACGAAGAATTTATGTTCAGACCATCATCTTCAAGAATGGTTTCCCGAAAATCTCTTGAAAAAGGGCGAGAAATGTCTGTCGACTAAGCCATACTTGAATTTTTTTTATAAAATATTCTGACTAGACTTTGGATGAACTTCCAATGGCCTAAGAAAAAGAGTCATCTTCAATGCTTAACTCTGTGTATTTCAGGCACTTGGAATATTTTGTAACCAAAATGGAGCATTTTTGCATAAACCCTTGTAATTGGCCATCTGTACCTTTTGAGCGTAGAATCGTAGATTTGTAGCCTCTGAGCGTAAAAAGCTTCCGAGCGTAAAATCATAAATTTGTAGACTCTGAGCGTAAAACCGTAGGTTTGTAGCATCTGAGCATAAAAGCTCCTGAGCGTAAAAGCATCTGAGCGTAAAACTATAGATTTATAGCCTCTGAGCATAAAACCGTAGATTTGTAGCCTCTGAGCGTAACAGCTTCTGAGCGTAAAATCATAGATCTGTTATGCGCATAAATTCTGGATCCACTGACTGTCCGTCTTCTTTTTTCAAATAATAGGCTGACGTGGTCCCAAATCATAACCGAATATTAAATAACGGATTTGGTTAGGGATTCAAAGAGTTATCCGAACTCTATAAATAGCCCAAAAGTCCTGAGAGAGAAAACTTTTATCTGTCTTCCCAAAACCCTTGCTTTTCAAGAACCCTTCTTCTTCGTCTCTTTTCTGAGAACTCAGAATCGCCATGGCCCCTAAACAGACTTCCACTGCTAAGGGAAAGAAGGTTGCTTCCTCTTCTCGCTCCTCTGCTCAAGCACGAGCAACTCCCATTAGGCTGACCGAACCTCGAACGGAACGCAGCGCTCCGTCGTCGAGCTGTGCTCCGGACATTACAGGTAAAGACTTCGGGAGAAAAAGAAAATCCTTCGTACACGTTGTACGTGCACATGTAAGGGCATCTTTCTTGCTGAGAGCCTCTTCGAGGAGGATGATGTACGAAGATGTTTTATTATTACGCGTACATTCCTAATGTGTCGGTGTAAAAACTCTATTATTTTACAGTCTGGCATAAAACTCAGACTGTCAAAATTTGGAGTAGAACTGCAAACTTTGAATTTTATGCGCTGGATATGAATTCCGGCGTAAAAAATTCAAATTTTGTCAATCTGGCGTAAAAGCTCAGATTGTTACATTTTGGTGTATATTGCCAACCTTGAATTTTACTCCTTGGAAATGAGTTCCAGCGTGCGGTCTTGGCGTAAAAGCTCAGACTAAAAATCTTTGGCGTAAACTGCAAGAGTGTATCGTCTAGTGTAGAAACTGACTGATTTTCTTGCATTTTGTAGTGGACTTACAGATCTCTCATTTGGCTGAAGTTATGGGCTCTGCTGCCGGGATGTTGAGCTTAAAATATTTGGAGGACTTGTCCCATGTGACATTCCCTATTTCTGGAGCCAATTATCCTGAAGAAAGGGGGACCTTAATCTCGTCCCAAGGAGAACGCATGCTGTTGAGTATGATCAGTGGGGAGCCCCTGACATACATAGACGGGGCGGAGTATAAGAAGCTAGGCTTCTTGTTCAGGGACGTTATCGACAAACAGTCCCAGACTAAACCCAAGAAGGAGGATTGGATGTTTACTACTGAGGGCACGGTCATGTATCTGCCCCGGATGCTCAGGGATTACCCTATCTCTGCGTTCTTCCATGCCACACATCCTTGGAAGATAGCATGGACCCTGACCCCCGATCTTCATGGTCGACCGAGGAAGATCATATACAACAAGGGATACGATCGGGGGGCCTATATAAGCCGTCCTTCGGGCCCTGTTATGCCCTTTAGGGGATTGCTGTCGGGTAGTATCCCGAGTGAGGACACTTCGCTGATCCAGCCGGTTCAGATATCGACCTTATGCAATGACTTTATGGGGCAGGGAGGAATGTACCCTAGGGTCAACCCTCGGACCAGTGGATGGCTTAGCCCGAGGAATCTTCGATGGGCCAGTTTGACTACCTGTGCCCTGAAGCACTTCCAGACAGAGCTGGAAAGTATTGGCTTGTTCGCGACTGGGAGCGCCACAAGTGTTGGGCTGCCTATGAACCCTAACTTATTTTTAGCCTTGATGGAGCGATACAACTCACTCACTGGGACTTTTGCCACTCCGCTGGGCGAGTTGGGCTTAGCCCTTCTTGAGATGGCAGAGATTTCAAGGCTGCCGATGGGGGACGCTCCTTATGAACAGTACGTCCCTACAAACAGGGAGTTGAAGGATACATACCCTCGAGCAGTGGCAGTATATCAGGAGCTGATGTGCCACTATCTTGCCTGTACCAGGCCAAAAATATTAAACTGGACAAGGTGGTAGATAGCCGAGATAGGCCTTTGAACATCTTGAGCTTGCTCAATGCTGACACGGTCGATGACCTTATTGAAGACGCAGGGGCTCCAGATCATATTTTTGACGAGGAGATAGAGGGTTACCCTGCAGGCACAAAAGCCTTCAGTTATATGAGGCATTGTCGTAAGCCTCTGTCAAAGGAAGCTCAATTGGCTGGCTTTCTCTCCATCTGGCTTCGTCGTTGGGTAGTGCCTGGCATCGCGTCTGCAGATCGCATCCATCGCAATACCTTATGGCCTGCAGTGCGTTTGGTATTCGGAGCAAGACTGGGCCTGCTTCCTGCTATGGTATATAGAATACAAGCAGGCTTGAGGGCCCTTACTGATGGGCTGCTTGCTGATGATACGCACCGCGAAAGCTTTCCCCGAGTGGAATTACCATTCCTATACTTGATGGGATGGTTAATTCTTCACAACACCAGGGTAATGTCTCCCGGTCCTGCCAGCGGTTCGGGAAATAACTTCTTGTTGAATTATAAGAATTCCTCTTAAAATATGGCGACCGTTACAGATTGCCGGCGGGCGTTAAATGTTGCCCATAGCTGGAAACTCTTTGGTATCGTCCCCCCTGTACATATCAATCAACAGGGGAAGAAGCTTAAGGATGGGGGTCAAGGAAGGACCATTCTTTCTCCTGAAGCCTTCTACTGGTTGGTCTGTATTAGACCTTCCCATTTGTTGTACAAAAGCGATGACCACTGCTATCTGGAGCCTTATTTGCCCAGTCGGTTCGCCAGGCAGTTTGGGTACGACCAGTTGCATGTGGGGAATGCCATTACCAGCTTCAAGTCCAAAGGTGGACTTATTGATGGAGCCAGGGGATGGCGGTACTTCATCATGGGCTGTACTGGTACAACCTTTGCTGTGCCCACGACTTCTCTCTCTATGAAGTTGCACATCCTACACTCGTACGCGCAGTTCTATGCGTCCATCAATAGCTTCCATCGCATTTTTGATGTGCATGGAAGTTTTAGGATGCCCTCCCATAGGTCTACTGCAAGGAAGGAGGTTCCGTCTATTTTCTCGGACGAGAATGAGGATACCGCCGGGGAAGACGAGTTCTTGACGACAATATCGAGAGACATAATAGCTCCGCCAGCTGAGCCTCTCGTTATCCCCCATAAACGGAAGGCTTTCACTCCGAAAGAGCCTTCCCCTCGCAAGAAGAAGATTGCCAGAGGTCCTAAAAGGGCTTCCTCCAGGGGGGCTTCTAGGAGCGAGCCTGTCGTTTCCCCTGTTGGGGATGATTCTTTGATTAGAGGTCCTTCGCCTTTTAGAGAGGGAACCTCCATAGTTCCGACTGGCAGTGCTGGAGATTCTTTGCTTGAGATCGCTGCTACTACTGCTTCTGGTAGTGCTACAAGATCACCTCCGAGGCCGAGCATAATAAGATTCCATATACCTTTATCCAGACCAATAATGGGGGTAACCTCTACTTCGTCCGTAAGTATATCTAGCGAGATTCCACCCGATGAGCCTCGAGTGGATCTTGGTGAAGACTGGAAAGACTACCCGCCAGTGTCAGTTGGTGCACCCTCTTCTCCAGGTATGATAGCTTGTCTAGCATCATTAAGAGATGATTTAGCTATTCAGGCTGCAGACGCGACATATATACCATCGGACATGGGTAAATGTTGCCTTTATGCCTTTTTTAGGAAAATTAACATCAGATTGATATTAACTTTCTTTTGTCTTCTTCAGGTGAAGATATCTCAGGGGAGGGCGGAGTTGATGCAACCTTTGACTTTGTTGCGGATACTGATGATGAAATAGCGGCGTTAGATATCGAAGAGGCATGCTTTAAAGCTGCCGATCCTTCATCTGCATTATTATCGAGTGTCGTCTCGCCAACAGCAGTTCAGATATCTTCAGAGGAGGATGAGCCCATCATTGCGACTGTGCCTCCTTCGTTGAGTACGCCAGCAACTTCTACCGTTGCTGGTGTTCATTCTTTTATAGCATCCTCTGTAGAGGCAACGACCGTGGCAACATCCTCCACGGTCATTCCTGGAAGGAGATTTCCCGGTATCGCAGCCACTCCTAGTATACATCCAGTCTTTGATATGCTGATTGAACAATATACCAGCCTGTTCTACCTCAGTTTGAAGGAGTTAATTTCCATGGTGCTGGGGAAGAATATGAGCTTTGATAATCTGCTGACGTTCTCCAGCTTGCCATAGCGCCGGTCAAAAATTTCAACGACTCTGGGAGAGCTGATGCGCTGGAGCAAATAGTTAATGGTTTAGAATAACCCATTAACGAATATTTGCAACTATCTCGAGGCAACGTCGATGATATGATTTAGGCCGAGTATGACTCCTTGACTACGAAGCTTGCTGAACAGATGGAATGCTTTGACAAATCCATTCAAGCACAACAACAGGAGATGGATAAAGAGCGGACCATCTTGGAGGAGGTTATTCCTCAGCTAACCTAATGCGAGGCTGAACATAAGGGAAATGAAGCGAGGGTCCACAAATTGGAAGTTAAACTTGCTCAGGCAAAGGAGTGGGCTCTCTAATCATTGGCAGCACGAGATTAGTTGAAGGGCCGAATGGATACAGCTCAGCGGAACTTGGCACATATGGGTATCATTCGTGCCGATTATAGACATGCTCGGTCTGAACTATCCCTTCTGAGTGATGATGAGGCACGACTGGAATAGGCTCGCGCGAACATCTTGG
The DNA here is from genome assembly GCA_036927795.1 of Iris macrosiphon. Taxonomy (NCBI): domain Eukaryota; kingdom Viridiplantae; phylum Streptophyta; class Magnoliopsida; order Asparagales; family Iridaceae; genus Iris; species Iris macrosiphon. Next base: position 112,845,532 of record JAYESA010000010.1, on the reverse strand, counting down.
ACTCCAGGAATGAGAGGATGGTCGCCTTGGTGCAGCAGATTCATGATTTGACTGCTCCTTCCCAATGATGTACTTTTTGCTTTTCTATGTGATTTGCTCTTCCCGGAGGTAATAAAGAGACTTTATCTTACTTTGTGGACCCATTATTTTTTAATATAAATGATAGGCTAGGGTGAAAGTGATATCAGAGGTAATATGGACGTGATATACTTTCGATAAGCTTCAGCTAGATATATCTATTCAGAGGTTATATGGACATGATAGAATATGATCCAACTAAATTTGTACGTAGTATCGTCAGAATAAGATCTTCACCATACTCCTTTGAGCAAGGGAGATTAAGCATAGTACCTCTTCAGGAATTTGCAATTGATAGGAGCCATTATCAGATCTCTATTAGGCTTGGCTAATCTGTAAGCGCCGTTTGAAAATGCCGTTTCAATCACATAAGGGCCCTCCCATTTGGGCTAAAATTTACCCTTACCCTTGTGTGTAATGATCATTGGCCTACTTACAGCTAAAACTAGCTCGCCAACTTTGAATACTCTCTCCTTCACTTTTCGATTAAAAGCTCTGAAAATGCGTGCCTGGTAGAACGCAACGCGCTGTTGAGCTTGAAGACATTTCTCATCTAATCCTTCTAGCTCTTGAAGCCATAGTCGATTATTATTTTCCTGAGTTAACTCATTAGCCACTGCTATTCTGAGTGATGGAATTTAGATTTCAATGGGGAGAACTGCTTCACACCCGTAGACTAATGAGAATGGGGTACAACCCGTCGGTGTTCGTACCGTTGTACGGTATGCCCAGAGGCATTCTCCCAGTTTCTCATTCCAATCTTTTTTGTTCGAAGAAACAAACTTTTTCAAGAGTTTGATGATGGTTTTATTGAAGGCTTCCGCCAAACCATTAGCAGCCGAATTGTATGCCGTAGAGGTCATATTTTGTATCCAATTCTTATTGCAAAATCGGTGAAACGCTTGGCTGATGAATTGAGGCCCATTGTCATGAATTATCCTTCAGGGTATCCCAAAGCGATAAATGACATGGTACTTGATAAAGCTGATCATGTTGGATATCTTTACTTCAGCAAGGGGAATTGCCTCCGCCCATTTAGAGAAGTAGTCGGTGATAGCCAATATGAACCGATGTCCTCTAGAAGATGACGGGTGAATAGGACCAAAGATGTCCATTCCCCATGCATCAAAGGACCATGATGCAATGGTAGGATATAGATACTCAGAAGGCTGATGTATAAAATCTGCATGAACTTGACAGGCTTTGCATTGTCTTGCATATTTTACTGCATCTGCTATCATAGTGGGCCAGTAGTAGCCCATCCTCCTGATACGATCCTGTAACTTAGGACCGGGTTGATGTGCTCCACATACACCGTCGTGCGCTTCATGGATAACCCGCTTCGTATCATTATCGGAGAGACATCGTAACAGTAGTCCATCGTATGTTCGGCGATATAGACATTGTGAAGAAGCATCAAAGTAGAAGCGTAATGATCGTCTTTTGATAGACACTACTTCTTTAGGATCCTCAGGTTAGATTCCGTATGCCACGAAATCTATAAAGGGACTTCTCTAGTCTCTCTTAGGAGGAACCGTGTTTATAGCGTAGCTGCATTCTATGTAAAAATTATTTTTCACACAGAACATATCTCTGTTGAGAAGAATCACCGAATTCTGCCTCCTTATAGGAATAGCTAGATCTGCAGCTAGACTGGCCAGAGCATCAGCTTCCAAATTTTGAGATCGAGGCACATGCTCTAGGAAAAATCCTTTGAAAGATATTGTAATCTCGATCGTTGCTTGGTGATAAGGAATGAGGTCTGGATTGCAGAATTCATATATTTTTCTGACCTGATTGACGATTAGCAGAGAATCACCAAAAACTTTCAGGTATTCAATATCCAATTCTTTAGCGACTTGAAGCCCGATTAATAGAGCATTATACTCTGCCACATTATTAGAGCAGGGTTCGCGAAGAGAATATGCTCAATAGATGACGAGTTTATCAGGAGTCACTAGAACAATTCCTACTCCTGAAACCACGTTTCCCTTGGGACCAGTCCTGGAGGCACCACCGAAGAATAGCTGCCATGTATCACTTTCCATTATAGAATTATATTCTGCAACTTCGTCGAGAATGTCCTCGTATAGTTTAGAGGTTTCCGGAATTGGATGAGCAGCTAAGAAATCAGCCAAGGCCTGACCCTTTATGGACTTCTGTGGGATGTACGCCATATCATAAGGTGTTAATAACATCGCCCAAGTCGCGAGTTGGGAATTGAGAACACTCGGCTTGTTCATCAGTATTCGAAGAGGATTGATCCTGGAGATGATATGAATGGTTTGGCCTGTGATGTAATATCGTGCCTTCTGAATGGCGAACATTAGGGCCAAGCATTCTTTTTCTACTGGATTGTACAGATGTTCAGCTCCGACAATCATCCTGCTCAAATAGTAGATAGCCTGTTCATGACCTTCATTGTTCTTCTGTGCGAGGAGAGCTCCCAAAGAATGATCCATTACTCGAACATACAGCAAAAATGGTCTTCCTATGACGGAAGGCACCAGAACTGGAGGATTAGTTAGGTAGCGTTTGATATCATTAAATGCTTGCTGACAGGCTTCGTCCCATACGAAGGACACACCTTTCTTCATGAGGCGAGAAAAAGGTTGACATCTCCCAGAGAGGTTGGATATGAATCTCCTGTTATAAGCCAGACAACCTTGAAATCCCCTGAGTTCCCTCAAATTACGGGGTGGTCACATTTCTAAGATAGCCTTCACTTTATCAGGGTCCACTTGAATGCCTTTAACGGTTTTGACAAATCCCAGGAATTTGCCACTGGATACACCAAGAAAGGACTTTGTAGGATTCATTTTGAGTTAATGTTGGCGCATCAACTCGAACACTGTCTTCAAGTCTTGGATGTGATTATCCTTGAGGCGGCTTTTGACAGCAATATCGTCTACGTAATATTCCACTATTTTGCGTAAGTGCTCATGGAATATGTTACTCATAGCTTGCTGATATGTAGATCCGGCATTCTTCAGTCCGAAGGGCATGACTGTATAGCAATATATCCCCAGAGGTATCCGGAAGGCAGTATGCTTCTCATCTTCAGGATTAATCTTAATCTGATTATATCATGAGAATCCGTCCATGAAAGACATGCGCGTAAAACTGCACGTATTATCGATTATGACGTCTGTAATGGGAAAAGGGAACTCATCTTTAGGGCATGCGGCATTCAGATCTCAAAAATCGATGCAAACACGAACTTTTCCACTTTTCTTCATGACGGGGACAACATTGGCGACCCAGTCAGGATGTTGTTCTTCTCGGATGAACCCGCAGGCTATCAACTTCTTGATTTTAGCTTCTATGGCATCCATCATATCTGGTGTAATAGAGGGGTCTGTCATGCCTGTTATATTTCAACAGCATATCTTCTTGGGTGAAAGTGATGTTAGGGACCACTTCCATCACGCTATGGCAATGAGGACATGCCACAGGCTCTTTGTCGGGGGATTTGAGCTGAGTCAAGCATACATCCGCCTGCATTAACGCTTTACTCAAGGCTTGACGAGTGTCTTTGGACAGCCTTAGGAGCTCGAAAATAGATAATTTGGCCGGTGTATTAGCCAACTAGGCCAGGATGTCGAAGTTATATGGTTTCTCCAAAGCTTTGTTTTTAATATTCTTCAAAGGTTTATCAAAATGCACTTCTTTTTGCTTGCCCTTGTCCGCCAAAGTTGGCCTAGAAGGACCTGCCTCTGGTATGACAGGTTCAGGCTCTGGAAGTTTGGCAGCTGAAGTTTCTGCCGTTGCATCTTCCTGGTTTCCTCCATAGTCCTTGAGGTAGGCTTTCCCTTAACGGGTTCCGGTAGCCAAAGCCTCTTCTTCTGATGTCGAGGATATTGCAACCATATGGCATGGTTTACACTCTGAGTTCATTTTAGACTTAGCCTTAGCAGCTTGAGTGTCTTCCTCAATCTCTGACACCAGATCAGGATGAACCCATATAATCTCACCACGCTGGGTAGTTAGGGGTACCAGGTCATGACTTTGACCCCTGGCTGGAGGGAGATAAACAATGTTCATCATCGTCCGAGAAATAGGTATAATACCATCCGGAACTTTTTGAGGGGGCATATTGCCGAATTGGAGAGAGATCATGTTGGCGGTGACCGTCTTCTCGCTATTACGCAGAGTGATGGCCTTGGCGTCAATAAACTCCTAGATTTTTCTCTTTAGTACATAGCACGCCTTTGTGGGATAATGTATGTACCTATGGAAAATGCAGTACTTAGGATTATTGGTACTGCCAACTTCATTAGGCCGCTTTACCTCGGGGAGGGTGAGCTTGCCGCTTTTGACTAGACAATCGAATATGCTTGGAATATTGTCATCATCAAAAGAATATTCTTCTTTAGGCCTAGAAGTCCCAGGATTCGTCTGCGTAGTCCCTGGAGTATGTTGTCTGGACGTATTGATCGCCAGAACTTCTTTTCCTTTGGAACCACGAGGATGGTCGCTATTGGAGGATGACTTCTTCCCTCTATAAGAGGTAGAGATCATGATTCCATTATCACGCGCCTTCCGACTGTTATTTTCAGCGGCTACCGCTGAGATAATAAACGAGGGGCAATCATGGAACTGATATGGTCCTGTGAACACCGAGATTAGTGGAAGAAGGTTCTTCCTGCAAATGTCCACCAAGGCAGAATCCGGAACCCCAAGAGGCATCTGCAAAGTAGCCTGACGAAAACGTTCGATGAAAGTACGAACATTTTCTTTCTCCTTCTGCTTTACTTCGATGAGTGAGGACATAGACATGTCTATCCCTCCTTCGTAGAATCGAGCGAAGAACATAGTCTTGAAATCTTCAAAGGAATTAATGCAGTTATCCCAAGACTACGGTACCACTGGTAGGCCACTCCAGACCGACAACCTTTAAACACTCGAGTGATAAGCGTGTCGATCCACAGGATAGACATGAGCCCAATCTCTTCCTGCAGATATCTCTAGTATGTCCCATCTTCCCGTAGTACGGGTACTGGATGGCGGGCTGGTTCTGTCTCTGTTGCTGCTGCTGGACCTGCCCTCGGGCTGGTGCCTGATGCTGCTGCTGAAAGGGTCTCTGCTGTTGCTGCTGAAAGTGTGGACGCTTGCTCGGTCCCATACTACTGTTTGCTCCTCCGGAACCATCGCGTCCCCTCTTGGGCCTGAGGCCCAAGTCGTCCTCGGCTACTTGGGCATCCATTAATATGCCCTCGTAGGTAGCTGTGCGACGTCCCGACGTGCGAGACTTGATCTCCCTTGTCAGCCCCTTTCTGAATTTCCGGGCCCTGTCCCCCGGATCTCTAATCATCGATGGCGCGAAGCGGCTCAGACGGGAAAACTCCGCGGCATACTCGTCGACGGATGAGCTCCCCTGGGCTAAGTCATGGAACTGACTCTCCAAAGCTCCCAGGGCAACATCAGGAAAGAACTTTTCTTTGAAGAGCTCCTTGAAATCCTCCCAAGTGAGTCCCCTGCGCAAGAGTCTCGGCTCCGTGCAAAACCATGTCAAGGCTATGTCGAACATCTGGCTGCCAGCGGCCTCGATCTGGAGGGCCTCCGGAAGCTGTGCCAAGCGCAAGTTCCTCTCGATGTCCTCTAGCCAATCATCGACGTAGAGTATCCCTTCTGTCCCCTTGAATTCCCGAGGCATCATCCTCTTAAAATCCACAATGGTGCCCGGCCTCTAGTGGTGCTGATCAGGACGCTGCTGCTGCTGAGTGACTCTCTCCACAGCCTGGAGGGCCACTTGGTGAGCATTCTCCATGTTCACCCTCATCATCTCTGTCTGGGCCTGATGTGCCTCAGCCTACACTCTCTGGGCCTCTGCCGACGTCCTATGGGCATCGACCATGCCCTGAATCAAGGCGAACATCTGTGCTCCATCGACGGGCACACCTCCTGGATGCTGAACTGGTGGTGGTGGTAGAGGCCCCGTCGTAGCTGTGGGGACCCTCTGAACTGGTGGTGGAGGACCCCCGAATGCTGCAGACACTCCCACATGTACTGGAGATGTAGAAGGTGCTGCGAATGTCTGTCCGACCGGGCGAGAGGTGGCAGACCTCTCCAAATCTGCTGCTCCGAGTCTCTGTGTCCTTCTTGGCGGCATCCTGAAGACAGATCGAAAGATTTAATTAAGGCAATAGATACGATATCATCAAGGAAGGACAGAAAATTTCTAAGGGAAAAATTATTAAGAGTAATGTCATAAGAATCATAATTCCCTAATTGTGATTGAGCATATCCTCGGCCTAATTCCTATTTCCTAAAACAGGCTCGTAGTAATACTCTAAGCGAGCACCACTATGATATCGCTCTAATGCGGTTCTAGGACTCGACTACTGACCTGCATGGGCCACCACTAAAAACGTGTCACGACCCGCACCCAGAATTTGGGCATGAGTCGTGGGTACGTCCAGCCTACGCCGCAGCATCGGCGGTAGAACGCTGTCTAGGTCTCAACATATAATATATCCTGTCAATAGTCTCAACTCCGCACGGAGGACAATGATAAATAATCCACAGTTCTATGATATACTCAATCACAAGCTATAAGAATAATGGCACGATGAGAATAGAAAAGAGTTCTAATAAAAACAACCACAATAATCCAACTCAAATCCTGGGTCTAAATGACCTCACAAAGTCACAAATAATAAATACAACTCAGTCTCAGTCTAAAACAATAATGCAGAAAAAGTAGTCTAAGAGCAGCCAGGTACGTTCTCCTCTAGGCTAGGCAACTCCTCTGGGATTTTCGAGGTGAAATCTCCTTCTAATCCTGGGCCATAATGAGTGGGGCAAAGATCCTCCAGGTCCTCTGAAAAATGTTATCCTGTCAGGATTGGAGCGAAGCACAAGCACTAACAGCAGTTTCATTAAATTGACAAAATCTATAAACAGTGTAAGAGATACAAGATAGAAATAAATACTGAAAATGAGAAGTACAGGAGAAATGAAATAGGCAATAGAGCAGCTAGCAATGAACAATAAATAGTGAATGCTAGAACAAGTGAATCAGAATAAAATAGACATCTAGCTAAGTGTTTGAATTATCAGTTTATTATGTGATCGGCTTGGGACTTGATCAGGCTGGTTATATATGATTAACTATGATTCTTGTAGGTCATGCTAACCATATGGTTAGCTATGATGCATGTAGTGGTCAGGTTAATCATATATAACAGCTATGATGCATGTAAGATGGTCAGGCCGCACCCAACGTGTGAAGTGGGGTGAGCTATGATGCATGTAAAGGATTTGGATATGATCACATAATCTACTAATAGTTCCCCATTCCCCAGCTAGCACGATGAATTCCAATCACGACTCCTCATGATGGGGATCTAGGGTGCTAACCCGTGTATCCATAGTGTCGGAATCAAGTATGTAATACACTATAATTTATAGAAGTAATCAACAATGAAAACTGTCAGAGAATGTACTCGCCTGTGGTCCTGAGCAAGGTGTGAGGATCAATGTCCAAAGTGGGATCACAATGACCTATTTATGGAATATTAATGTCAGATACTGAATTAAAGAAATAAACAAGCTTAACTAATTAAATATGAGGCCTCTAGGTCAATTCTGAGGTTTACTGGTCCAATTTAGGTCAACTAGTTAATGCTAGTCCATATACATCATAATAGTCCATATTGGACAAAACCTAACTAAACTAGTCATTTCTAGCTATACTAGACATTAGTACATAGCTATCTATAAGATATTACATAATACTAGGTTAACCCTATCATGCAAAGTCTTTTAAGATACCACTGGTCTTAATATAGCTATATTAAATACTAGCAGTTTATATACTCCTATTCATAAGTATAAAAGTACTACCTTAGTTATAGCCAGAAATACATGAACCATGACCCTTACCCATACTAACTTAATCTCTTCACTCAAGTACCCTACTGAAATTGCCTCTTACTGATGCTGCTGTGATCCTCTTGTAGAAGCCCTAACCAAATCTCTAGGCTGAACTTTCACCTGGCATTTAACTGTGCACTGATACAGTCACCCATTAACTATACACCACTGACCTCACTGCTATACATACTGTGCACTGATACACAGTTAACACATTTACTGTGCACTGATACAGTCACAGTTTATATACTCCTATACATACTGGTACTCCTAGGCAGACACACTACACTCACTCACAGGCAACATAAGCTACACACACAGACACAACTACACCCACACACTAATTCCTAACCCCAAATTGCACACAGGTATAAATCTAACTGTGAACTCAGGAATATAGCACCCAACTCACATTGATACACTTACACACACTGACACAGTTCAAATACTGAACACACTCAGTGCTAGTACACACACATAGGCACACATAGATAGGAACACACAGCACAGCACAGCACATACCCCTCACTGAACCTAACAACTACACACACACAGTGCACTAGGTTCTAGGATACACACTATACAGATTTCCTCCCCTCTCTCAGAGTTACACACAGGAAGCCTAACTGAAAACCCTCAACTGCTGATACACTACTAAATGCTGATACACAGACATTGGGACACAGGTTACCACAAGCTACACTAGGCCATTAGGACTAATACACAGATACAATACATAAACACTGAGCCACACACTGCCCGACTGTGCACAGTTCTGATACTCGATCAACAATAGAATTTAAGATGCTCACTGAACTGAGAAGAACGCCCCCTGCTCTCCTACAGTCAACTAAACTCCAATTTCTGATACACCCAAGAACCAAACCCGACTGCAATAACCTATTTATAACACAATATATATATACATATAGATTCATATATCAACTATGCAGAAATTAAATAAGTTAGATAGGTAAGTTCCTAATAACATTTCATCATACATATGTAGGGCATAAACGAATTCACATACAACCCCTAAGTTCCTGATCAAAACCCTAAGAATCGAGTTCAACCTACACATATGTGATGAAATCAGTCTACATACCAATACCTAGGGTTAGGGTTCCTGATAATTGGGGAAAACCCCATGTTGGTCACCAAAACCCAATCCAAAACCCTAAAAAAAAATCGAACTACACAGCAAGGGTTCCTTAATGGCCAACAATCGACAGAAAAACAGAAATTAAAGGATAAAAAAATTCGAATTTACCTATAGAGATAGGTTCTCAAATGGGAGTTCTTCTTCCCCAAGGTTCCTTGGCCCACGTTCCTTGCTTTCCTTGCTTTGGAGGAGGAAGATGGAAGCCCTAGGGTTAAATCTCGAAAATTGGGTGGGGAGATGGTTTCTCTTGATGGAGACTAGGGTTTCTCCTTTCTACATGAAGGAAGAGAGGGTTCCCTTTTATATAAACAACTAGGTTAGGGTTTCCAAGCTTAGTTTTAGGTTAAACCTTTATTTTAAGTCATGTAGAACCTAGTTACTAAGGTTTGGTCAGTCCAGGGTTTGAGGTCCAACCTAAAGTTTGAATTCTAGGGTTTCTCTAGGATTGGTCTTCAAATTAGGGTTTAGTCAATAGGGTTTGTCTTAATGCATTCTAGGGTTGACCTAAAACCAAACATCACTAACAATATATAAATAGTTTATAAAACTCAGCAAATTAATTAAATTCATAATTATTCAAAATAGTGAATTTACACAAATGCCCTTGCTTGGAAAAGTGGTAGTGACAAGTCTACCCTCCTAAAAGAAATTTCGTCCTCGAAATTGGACTGAACTAGAACAAGAATGAAATCAGAAAAGGAATATACCTCAAGTCTAGAAGAGATACGGGTATTGCTCGCGCATTTCGTCCTCTCTCTCCCAGGTCGACTCCCCTGGAGAGTGATGTCTCCATGCTACACGAACCAAAGGAATAGTTTGGTTTCGCAATACCTTCTCTCTGCGGTCCAAGATCTCTACGGGCTGCTCGGGGTAGCTGAGCGTCGGACCAACCTCAATCTCCGAGTGATCAAGTACGTGACTAGGGTCTGCCACGTACCGTCTCAGCTGCGACACGTGGAACACATTATGCACTCCCTCCAATGCAGGCGGCAAGTCCAGTCTATACGCCACTGCACCTACCCTCGCAAGAATGCCAAAGGGTCCGATGTAGCGTGGGCTAAGCTTCCCGCTTCTACCAAAACGAATCGTGCCACGCGTCGGAGAAATCCGTAGGAATACTAGATCGCCAACCTAAAACAAAACAGTCTTAACACGCAGTCTAAACAACAACACAAACCAGAAAGTAACAATCTATACCTGAAACTCAAGGGGTCTACGGTGATTGTCGGCCCAATGCCGCTGTCTGTCCTGCGCCACTCGCAGTCTGTCTCTGATGAGTTTCACCTTTTCTACTGCATCCACGACCATTTTTGGTCCTAACAAGGCCCTCTCTCCAACGTCGTTCCAAGATAATGGTGTACGACACCTTCGTCCATAAAGAGCCTCAAATGGTGACATCTCGATGCTGGCCTGGTAGCTGTTGTTGTAAGCGAACTCCACCAGGTGCAGATGATCCTCCCAAGAACCTCCGAGATCTAGAACACAAGTGCGTAGCATATCCTCGAGAGTCTGAATAGTCCGTTCAAACTGCCCGTCTGTCTGGGGGTGATATGCGGTACTGAACTTGAGCTGAGTGCCCAAGCTAGCCTGCAGACTCCTCCAGAAGTTGGAAGTGAAACGGCTATCCCGATCCGAGACGATGCTCACCGGAACTCCATGAAGTCTAACTATCTGTCGCACGTACATCTCTGCTAGCCTCTCTGTCGACGTACCCACCTTCAAAGGTAAGAAATGGGCTAATTTGGTCAACCTGTCCACGATGACCCAAATCGCGTCCTTCCCTCCTGGAGAACGTGGAAGCCCTGAAACAAAATCCATGGTCACGTGCTCCCATTTCCACTCTGGGATCGGTAAAGGTTAAAGCAAACCACCTGGCCTCTGCCGGTCTGCCTTTACCTGCTGGCACACTAGACACCGGGATACGAAGAGTGCTACCTCGCGCTTCATTCCATACCACCATACGTGCTCCCTCAAGTCTCGATACATCTTGTTGGCACCGGGATGCATCGAGTACTGAGAGCGGTGTGCCTCCTGCAAAACCTCCTCGTGCAGCTCCCCGCTCGGCACACACATCCTTGTGCCGTGCCGTAAGGAACCATCATCTGCGATAGTAAAGTCGTCCGACAACCCTATCTGAACCTGTGCCCTGATACTCCTCAAGGCCTCATCATCATACTGCGCCGCTCTGATCCTGTCCATCAGCTCGGACTGTATCTGCAATCCCCACATCTGAATCTCAGAACCGGGAACTAACACTTCAATCTCCAAGCTCTCCAAATCAGCCAACAAATGTCTATCTGTCGTCAAATACATAGCCATCGGATACCTGCTCAAGGCATCGGCGACTACGTTGGCTTTTCCTGGGTGGTACTGCAATGAGATGTCGAAGTCCTTCATCAACTCTAACCACCTCCTCTGCCTCATGTTCAGCTCCTTCTGTGTGAATACGTACTTCAAGCTCTTGTGGTCTGTAAAGATCTCCACACGCTCTCCGTACAGGTAATGTTTCCACAGCTTTAGAGCGAAGATAACTGCTGCCAACTCTAAATCGTGGGTGGGGTAGTTCTTTTCATGAGGGCGTAACTGCCTGGAAGCATAGGCAATTACCTTCCCGTGCTGCTGAAGAACGCATCCCAGACCCTTCCCTGAAGCATCACTGTATATGGTGAAACCACCTGTCCCTGCTGGCAACGTCAAAACTGGAGCTGTTGTCAACCTCTTCTTTAGTTCATCAAATGCAGCCTGGCACTCCTCCGTCCAGACAAAATCCACATCTTTCCTAGTCAATTTGGTCATCGGCGCTGCAATCTTGGAGAAGTCTTGTACAAACCTCCTGTAGTATCCTGCTAGCCCGAGAAAACTCCTGATCTCAGCTACCGAATTGGGGGTAGCCCACGACTCCACTGCCTCGATCTTCTACGGGTTAACCAAGATTCCGTCACCCGATACCATATGCCCAAGAAATTCGACCTTGTCAAGGAAAAATTCACACTTAGAGAGTTTCCCGTACAGCTTCTCCCTCCTGAGAGTCTCTAAGACCAACCTCAGGTGCTCTTCGTGCTCCTCTGGGGTCTTGGAATACACAAGAATATCGTCAATGAACACCACCACGAACTTGTCAAGGTACTGGTGGAACACCTTGTTCATCAGGTTCATGAATACTGCCGGTGCATTGGTTAAACCAAATGGCATCACCATGAACTCAAACTGGCCGTATCTGGTCCAAAAAGTTGTCTTCGGCGTGTCTTCTTTCTTCACCTTCACCTGGTGATAGCCTGACCTCAAATTAATCTTTGAAAACACCCTTGCCCCGCTCAACTGATCGAAAAGATCATCTATCCTCGGTAGCGGGTACTTGTTCTTGATAGTGATATTGTTCAAAGCTCTATGATCAATGCACATGCGCACCGTGCCGTCCTTCTTCGGTACGAACAATACCGGAGCTCCCCATGGTGATGAACTGGATTTGATGAAGCCTTTGTCCTGCAGCTCCTCAACTTGCTTCTTCAGTTCTGCCAGCTCATTGTTGTTGACTCTATAGACATGTTGTGAAATGGGCTCCGCTCCTGGAACCAAATCTATAGAGAATTCAACATCTCTGTCTGGCGGCAAGCCTGGCAACTCTTCTGGAAATACATCCAGGAACTCCGCTATCAGAGGATGTGGCAACTCCTCTTCTTCTGCCCTGGCTCCGCAAAATATGCTCCTGCTCTGTTCCGCTGCTCCTCTGACGACCTCAAACTCCGGCTCTCCTGGTGGTCTAAATAATACTCTGCCTCTATAATAATCTATAGTAGCATGATGCCTACTCAACCAGTCCATTCCGAGTACAATATCATACCCCGGAAGTGGCATGACAAGTAAGCTCACGCTCAACTCTCGGCCTCCTACTGACACTCTCTGGTCCTTGCAGTGATCACGGACTAGGATAATACCTCCACCAGTCATGATCTTGCAAGTTCTAGCTAAAGGTTCTGTGTCTAAATGATGTCGAAGTGCATAAGATACAGACACAAAACTATGGGAAGCACCAGAGTCGAATAAGGTAAATGCGGGAATACAATCGAGAAGAATCGAACCTGTGATCAAGTCTCCTGCTGGCTCGATCTCCTCGACTGTCATGGCGTATGCTCGCCCCTGGGGTGCACCTCTCTGCTGCTGATGCTGGGCAAACTTTTGATGTTGTGGTAGAAGTGGTCCCCTCTGTTGTTGGCCTCCTGGTACGGTAGGTACCCTGTCTGGTCCTCTCTGGGCGGCTGCTCCACCCTGACCTGGACGAAAGGTAGGACAATCCTTCAGCTGGTGTGTCGTCGATCCACAGGATAGACATGAGCCCAATCTCTTCCTGCAGATATCTCTAGTATGTCCCATCTTCCCGCAGTACGCGCACTGGATGGCGGGCTGGTTCTGTCTCTGTTGCTGCTGCTGGACCTGCCCTCGGGCTGGTGCCTGATGCTGCTGCTGAAAGGGTCTCTGTTGTTGCTGCTGAAAGTGTGGACGCTTGCTCGGTCCCGTACTACTGTTTGCTCCTTCGGTACCATCGCGTCCCCTCTTGGGCCTGAGGCCCAAGTCATCCTCGGCTAATTGGGCATCCATCAATATGCCCTCGTAGGTAGCTGTGCGATGTCCCGACGTGCGAGACTTGATCTCCCTTGTCAGCCCCTTTCTGAATTTCTGGCCCTGTCCCCCGGATCTCTAATCATCGATGGGGCAAAGCGGCTCAGACGGGAAAACTCTGCGGCATACTCGTCGACGGACGAGCTCCCCTGGGCTAAGTCATGGAACTGACTCTCCAAAGCTCCCAGGGCAACATCAGGAAAGAACTTTTCTTTGAAGATCTCCTTGAAATCCTCCCAAGTGAGTCCCCTGCGCAAGAGTCTCGGCTCCGTGCGAAACCATGTCAAGGCAATGTCGAACATCTGGCTGCCAGCGGCCTCGATCTGGAGGGCCTCCGAAAGTTGTGCCAAGCGCAAGTTCCTCTCGATGTCCTCTAGCCAATCATCGGCGTAGAGTATCCCTTCTGTCCCCTTGAACTCCCGAGGCATCATCCTCTTGAAATCCACAATGGTGCCCGGCCTCTGGTGGTGCTGATCAGGACGCTGCTGCTGCTGAGTGACTCTCTCCACAGCCTGGAGGGCCACTTGGTGAGCATTCTCCATGTTCACCCTCATCATCTCTGTCTGGGCCTGATGTGCCTCAGCCTGCACTCTCTGGGCCTCTGCCGACGTCCTATGGGCATCGACCATGCCCTGAATCAAGGCGAACATCTGTGCTCCATCGACGGGCACACCTCCTGGATGCTGAACTGGTGGTGGTGGTAGAGGCCCCGTCGTAGCTGTGGGGACCCTCTGAACTGGTGGTGGAGGACCCCCGAATGCTGCAGACACTCCCACATGTACTGGAGATGTAGGAGGTGCTGCGAATGTCTGTCCGGCAGGGCGAGAGGTGGCAGACCTCTCCGAATCTGCTGCTCCGAGTCTCTGGGACCTTCTTGGCGGCATCCTGAAGACAGATCGAAAGATTTAATTAAGGCAATAGATACGATATCATCAAGGAAGGACAGAAAATTTCTAAGGAAAAAATTATTAAGAGTAATGTCATAAGAATCAGAATTCCCTAATTGTGATTGAGCATATCCTCGGCCTAATTCCTATTTCCTAAAACAGGCTCGTAGTAATACTCTAAGCGAGCACCACTACGATATCGCTCTAATGCGGTTCTAGGACTCGACTACTGACCTGCATGGGCCACCACTAAAAACGTGTCATGACCCGCACCCGGAATTTGGGCATGAGTCGTGGGTACGTCCAGCCTACGCCGCAGCATCGGCGGTAGAACGCTGTCTAGGTCTCAACATATAATATATCCTGTCAATAGTCTCAACTCCGCACGGAGGACAATGATAAATAATCCACAGTTCTATGATATACTCAATCACAAGCTATAAGAATAATGGCACGATGAGAATAGAAAAGAGTTCTAATAAAAACAACCACAATAATCCAACTCAAATCCTGGGTCTAAATGACCTCACAAAGTCACAAATAATAAATACAACTCAGTCTCAGTCTAAAACAATAATGCAGAAAAAGTAGTCTAAGAGCAGCCAGGTACGTTCTCCTCTAGGCTAGGCAACTCCTCTGGGATTTCCGAGGTGAAATCTCCCTCTAATCCTGGGCCATAATGAGTGGGGCAAAGATCCTCCAGGTCCTCTGAAAAATGTTATCCAGTCAGGATTGGAGCAAAGCACAAGCACTAACAGCAGTTTCATTAAATTGACAAAATCTATAAACAGTGTAAGAGATACAAGATGGAAATAAATGCTGAAAATGAGAAGTACAGGAGAAATAAAATAGGCAATAGAGCAGCTAGCAATGAACAATAAATAGTGAATGCTAGAACAAGTGAATCAGAATAAAATAGACATCTAGCTAAGTGTTTGAATTATCAGTTTATTATGTGATCGGCTTGGGACTTGATCAGGCTGGTTATATATGATTAACTATGATTCTTGTAGGTCAGGCTAACCATATGGTTAGCTATGATGCATGTAGTGGTCAGGTTAATCATATATAACAGCTATGATGCATGTAAGATGGTCAGGCCGCACCCAACGTGAGAAGTGGGGTGAGCTATGATGCATGTAAAGGATTTGGATATGATCACATAATCTACTAATAGTTTCCCATTCCCCAGCTAGCACGATGAATTCCAATCATGACTCCTCATGATGGGGATCTAGGGTGCTAACCCGTGTATCCATAGTGTCGGAATCAAGTATGTAATACACTACAATTTATAGAAGTAATCAACAATGAAAACTGTCAGAGAATGTACTCGCCTGTGGTCCTGAGCAAGGTATGAGAATCAATGTCCAAAGTGGGATCACAATAACCTATTTATGGAATATTAATGTCAGATACTGAATTAAAGAAATAAACATGCTTAACTAATTAAATATGAGGCCTCTAGGTCAATTCTGAGGTTTACTGGTCCAATTTAGGTCAACTAGTTAATGCTAGTCCATATACATCATAATAGTCCATATTGGACAAAACCTAACTAAACTAGTCATTTCTAGCTATACTAGACATTAGTACATAGCTATCTATAAGATATTACATAATACTAGGTTAACCCTATCATGCAAAGTCTTTTAAGATACCACTGGTCTTAATATAGCTATATTAAATACTAGCAGTTTATATACTCCTATTCATAAGTATAAAAGTACTACCTTAGTTATAGCCAGAAATACATGAACCATGACCCTTACCCATACTAACTTAATCTCTTCACTCAAGTACCCTACTGAAATTGCCTCTTACTGATGCTGCTGTGATCCTCTTGTAGAAGCCCTAACCAAATCTCTAGGCTGAACTTTCACCTGGCATTTAACTGTGCACTGATACAGTCACCCATTAACTACACACCACTGACCTCACTGCTATACATACTGTGCACTGATACACAGTTAACACATTTACTGTGCACTGATACAGTCACAGTTTATATACTCCTATACATACTGGTACTCCTAGGCAGACACACTACACTCACTCACAGGCAACATAAGCTACACACACAGACACAACTACACCCACACACTAATTCCTAACCCCAAATTACACACAGGTATAAATCTAACTGTGAACTCAGGAATATAGCACCCAACTCACATTGATACACTTATACACACTGACACAGTTCAAATACTGAACACACTCAGTGCTAGTACACACACATAGGCACACATAGATAGGAACACACAGCACAGCACAGCACATACCCCTCAATGAACCTAACAATTACACACACACAGTGCACTAGGTTCTAGGATACACACTATACAGATTTCCTTCTCTCTCTCAGAGTTACACACAGGAAGCCTAACTGAAAACCCTCAACTGCTGATACACTACTAAATGCTGATACACAGACATTGGGACACAGGTTACCACAAGCTACACTAGGCCATTAGGACTAATACACAGACACAATACATAAATACTGAGCCACACACTGCCCGACTGTGCACAGTTCTGATACTCGATCAACAATAGAATTTAAGATGCTCACTGAACTGAGAAGAACGCCCCCTGCTCTCCTACAGTCAACTAAACTCCAATTTCTGATACACCCAAGAACCAAACCCGACTGCAATAACCTATTTACAACACAATATATATATACATATAGATTCATATATCAACTATGCAGAAATTAAATAAGTTAGATAGGTAAGTTCCTAATAACATTTCATCATACATATGTAGGGCATAAACGAATTCACATACAACCCCTAAGTTCCCGATCAAAACCCTAAGAATCGAGTTCAACCTACACATATGTGATGAAATCAGTCTACATACCAATACCTAGGGTTAGGGTTCCTGATAATTGGGGAAAACCCCATGTTGGTCACCAAAACCCAATCCAAAACCCTAAAAAAAAATCGAACTACACAGCAAGGGTTCCTTAATGGCCAACAATCGACAGAAAAACAGAAATTAAAGGATAAAAAAATTCGAATTTACCTATAGAGATGGGTTCTCAAATGGGAGTTCTTCTTACCCAAGGTTCCTTAGCCCACGTTCCTTGCTTTCCTTGCTTTGGAGGAGGAAGATGGAAGCCCTAGGGTTAAATCTCGAAAATTGGGTGGGGAGATGGTTTCTCTTGATGGAGGCTAGGGTTTCTCCTTTCTACATGAAGGAAGAGAGGGTTCCCTTTTATATAAACAACTAGGTTAGGGTTTCCAAGCTTAGTTTTAGGTTAAACCTTTATGTTAAGTCATGTAGAACCTAGTTACTAAGGTTTGGTCAGTCCAGGGTTTGAGGTCCAACCTAAAGTTTGAATTCTAGGGTTTCTCTAGGATTGGTCTTCAAATTAGGGTTTAGTCAATAGGGTTTGTCTTAATGCATTCTAGGGTTGACCTAAAACCAAACATCACTAACAATATATAAATAGTTTATAAAACTCAGCAAATTAATTAAATTCATAATTATTCAAAATGGTGAATTTACACAAATGCCCTTGCTTGGAAAAGTGGTAGTGACAGCTGGGTATGGTTGGTTGATGCCCAACTTCTTGAGCTGATCCTTATTCTTCAAGGCATCAAATTGGGCTTTCAATTCCCGTACTGCCTGCATCAGGTCTTCAGCTGGTAAAGAGACCACAGAGTGGTGAGAGATCGGTTGTATTGGAACTCCAATATAAGGCAATATATTCTCCGAGTTAGGAAGTTGAGGAGCCGCTGACTCTTGATTTAGAACAGGCTCCTGGTTTGCGTTGAACGGTGGTAGGTCCACACGTATTTGAGTCGGAGGAACCGATGCTGGAGCTATAGCAGTTGTATGTTGAGTCAGCATCATCTGGTGCATATTCTCCATTATGGAATGCATCTCTTTCAGTGATGTCTCCAATACAATGATGCGTTGCTCAGTACTTCCTGATGGGGAAGCCTCTTCGTGTTTATCTCCAATGGCATAGACTCCCATTTCTCTGGATGCTATTGAAGGATTAGTATAGATTTCTGTAGAGATTGAGTCTATACTTTCAGCATCCGATTCGGGAAACTGGCGACCCCTGTAGAAGCATGAAAAATACGCTGGGGAATCATACGCTGTCACGACCCGCACCCGGTTTAGGGGCACGAGTGCGTGGGTACGTCCAGCCTACGCCGCAGCATCGGCGGTAGAACGCTGTCTAGGTATTGATACTATCTAACTAATGTCACGCAAATATCCAATCTCCATTAGGAGGCACGGATGACACAAATAAATGAACATATACTCAATCACAGACTAACAGCACGATAAGATTTCGAATAATGAACTAAAATTAAACACAACACAAGTCCACAAGAATAACTTAACAATATCCAAAAAAATCATCAAAATGCCGGAGACAAATCCGGTACCAAAAAGTCTACTAAAAGAACTAACAAGAAATAATAACTCCGACTAGACTTTCCAGAATCCCAGCTAACTACCAAGTCTGCAGCTACTCACCATAGTCCATAAAGTGTCGGACAGCGGTCCACTAAGGCATAGTCTGGAAAAATGTTTCCAGTCAGGAAGGAGCAAAGCACAATCTCAAATAACAGTTCCATTAATTGATAATGTCTATAATACAATAAAACATGTCATGCTAGCTACTGAGAAGAAAATGTAATGACAGTTTAAGAGAGACAGGCAATGTAAAGAGACAGGCAATAGGCAATATGATACAGTCAGTGCATGTATAAAAATGGAAGAACAAGGAACAGTATCATATACGGGTGATGTAGTATATGATCTAAAATAGAGAACTGTAACTATTCTAAGTGTTTGAAATAGTAGTTTCAAAATGTGATCGGCTTGGGACATGTACAGTAGCTACAGTCTGGCTAATCATACGTGGGGGTATGATTGACACCAATAATATTTAATTATGCAATGGGTATTTGATCACATTTCTCACTAGCCATTTCCCCGCCCCCAACTAGTACTGTGGATCCAATCATGACACGTCACGAATACACAACATTGTCTAATATATTAAGTACAATGTCTAATAAATTATTTACAATGTCTAATATCAATGTCTAATGTAAATGTCAATGTCAATGTAAATGTCGTGTATTATGTCGATACGAAAATCAAGGTAACATCTCATGACTGCAGATCCAAGCTATACTAGTCCGTGTAGCACAGTGTCAAAGATTCAGTTGTAACATTTCAAGATCATTGAACTTATAGCTATTATCAAGAATTGGAAATTATCAGAGAATGTACTTGCCTCGGGTCCTTAGCTGGTATTTATGGATGTCCTGTTCCAGAGTATCCCCTGGTAACCAACAGTCCTATAAACACATTACAATATAACATGTGTATCAGGGGCTATACTAACACAAAATAGAAATACACTGGCCTTAGGGCTATGCCAGGTACGGTAGGGGTCATCTACTAGATAGGCCAACTATATCTTAATATCCCTTAATTACAATAATAGATATAAGTAAAATATATATATACTTTAAAATAATGATTCTTGTATGTATATATAAACATAATAATTTATACTTATAATATTTTATACATGCACCAAATTTAAATACATTTACAATATATATATATATACCTTTTAAAATTACATATTTAATTTATACTAGTGTATACTCATATATATGCCAAAAATACATTAATTAAATATAAATACTTTACATTTTATATACAAATTACATGAAATACATATACTAATTATTTATACAATTAAATAAAATAATTACTATACCTATTTATATTTTAAATACTTACATTATATATACTATACATATACAATTTAATATATACTTATACATATACAATTTAAATTAAATACATATACTAATTACCACATTAACTAAATATAAATACTTTACATTAATTATACATACAAATTTAATTAAAAGCATATACTAACTTCACACTAATTTTAAATATAAAAACAAACATTTATATATATATACATTATCAATATATACTCAAATACATATACTAGTATATACAAAGTATATATACTAATTATATACAAAATATATATATATACCATACTAATATATTTTAAACGTTAATTTAATTTAATACTATACACATTTATTAATATATCTACAATATACCTTGGTTATATATATATTTACTAGTTTTCCCATTAATTAAAATATATAACAAATATATATATATACATATACATTTGATATATATATATATATATATATATACATATATATATATATATAGATATATATATAAAGAGGGAAGGAGAGAGAGAGGGGCTTACAGAGGGGGTCGCCGGACTTCGCCGAGGGGTCGCCGGAGTTGTTCACTGGAGGGGAGCAGGGGCCGCCGGATTCGCACAGCAGCGCTGCCGGGCTTGAACGCCGGAGGGGAGGGGCAGCGGCTGATGCGGAACACAGCCGGAGTTGCAGAGGGTCCGCCGGCGCCGGACGGGAGGAGTGTCGAGGAGGAATGGGGGAGGATGGCCAGCGGGGTGGCTGCCAGCGACCGCTGGACCGGAGGTGGGATCGGCCTGGCAGCAGTCAGCGGGACTGCCGGAGTTGACAGAGGGAAGGGCAGTCGGGGACCGCCGGAATCGATGGTTGATGGTGGTGGTTATGGGTGGATGAACGGATGGATGGGTGGAGGAGATGCAGCGGCGAGGGGAGGAGTAGCGCCGGACTGATGGCTGACCGAGCGCCGGGGAGAGGAGCACGAGCAGAGGGCTTCGGCGGGTGAGCATCCGCCGGGGAGGAGTACAGCCCGCCGGAAATAGGGACCCGGCTGAACAGTGGTAATGGGGGGTGAACAGTGTTCCCCCCCCCCTATCTCTCTTTTGAATTTAAAGAAAACCCAATGAAGAGAGGAAGAAGAAGAAGAAAAAGAAGGAGAAGAAAAGAAGAAAAGAGAAGGAGAAGGGAGGAAAATTTTCCAACGTAGGAGAGAGGGAGGCTTGTGAGGGTGGTGTTTTCTAGGTAGTCTAGGGATTAGGGTTTGAGGGTGACATGATATTAAATAGGATGAGAGAGGGTGTGATGTAGGGTGAGGATTGACCCACTTAAATGAGTGGCTATGATGATTCATGAAGGAAATTAATTCATGTAGGGTTGAGGGTTTTATTAAAAATTAATAGGCTCCCTCATTGGTTAAAATAATTAGGTGTTGGCACCTACAATTGAATAATTGCAACTTAGCCCCTTAAATTCGGGAAATTGCACAAACACATAAAATGACGAAAATTGGGCGGGCGATTTGGGGTCCGGTGTTTTGTAGGGTCAGGGGACGCTGTAAGATGGGTATGGGCTGAATTTGCAGGGCACTGGAATTAATTTGGGATTTTAAAATCAGATAAAATGGTATCCTCAAATTAAATAGAAATAAATGCAAGTTGTGTTCAACAATTAATTTGGAGTACTTGGGGTCAAAATCAGATCAAGTCATCAATACCAACATTGAAGAAGACTCAGAACAGAATATTACCCTAATTTGGGCCGCACGAAAAATAGGTCAAGATGGCCTCCAATTTTTGATTGGAACGCACAACGATACAAAATAGGAAATTAAAATAAACGTCCGCGACGATTTTTGTGCGGCTAGAAATAATGCACAGGGAGCAAAATTATGAGTTACAAAAATAGCAGAATTGAAGGCGGACATGTCTAGAGCAAGATTGTGAAATTTGTTGGAAGACAAAAGTCTGGATAGTGCTCCAATTATCGAAGCAAAGGCAAAGCGCAAAATATTAAATAAAATACAGTAATTAATTATAAACTCCAAGAATTAAATTCTAGATAAAATAATTAACCTCAAAATTCCATAATTCGGACAGGTGCTATCTACTGGCTTCTAGGTCAGTCTGCTAGCTAATATAAAATAATAACACTGCATATAATTATATATTTAATTACACATCACACATAATAATTATTTAAATCAATATACTATTATGCAATTAATTAATTATAAATAACATAATATTAAATATTGTAAAAATTCGAAAATACCCCTGTTTTCGGAATGTGGTAGTGACAAGTCTACCCACCTTAAAAGAATTTCGTCCTCGAAATTTAAAATTCTCATATTAGCATTTAATCATACACATTATTATTTCCTCAATTAAATTCATCAACCACGAATAATCCACAAGGTCTTTTCAAAATTTCAAAAATCTAAAATTGTTGTATTCCTGTAAAATTTCTCGACATAGAATCAAAGTCCCTTTTTAAAAAATTTCCTGAAAGTTTTGAGTTAATAATCCAATGCCCGGATTTTAATATCCACTCCTCAAAGTACTCAACAATATGATATTTAAGGATTCTCCAAATGTCACATTCAAATATGAAGTTCTAAAATTCATAACTTGCGATTTAAATAAATACATTGATAAATCTCCCAAAATTTCTAAAATAACCAATTTAAACATGTCAAAATCTTTCCTAGAATTAATTAAACCACCAATTATGCCATGTTAATTTCTTAACCATTTGTTTAAATCAATAATTATCCTCAAATTTTTAAATCCTCGATTGTTTTATTTATGTATTTACTACCATCAAAATTTAATTCCTCCAATCATATAATCATGAACTACTCCATATTGTTATCTCACAATAAATTCTTTCAAAGATTCTATAAATAGCATATCCCTAAAAATCTTCAAAAATAAATCAAATCACATTCTTATCACAATATTCTCTAAAATTTTAAGTTTATAACGAAATACAAGAATTTAATATTCAATCCTCTAATTGAACTCTATTCAATGCATATTTCAAAAATTGAATCTCGTCCCAAATTTGAATTTAACACTAATCCATTTGTGTTCTTTATCCCTCGATTTTTTTTTTTTTTCATAATATGCAACGATGTAATACTTATGGAACCTCCAATACAATATTCAAAAATATAAGTTCACAACTTGCAGTCCAACAATTATATCGATGGCCTTCTTAAATTCCTCAAATTCACTGACAATTTCAATCATTTCATAATTTTCTAAAAATTAATGATTTAACAAAAACTTCAATTACGCCATATTAAATTCCCAACTCTTTATTTAATTTAATATTTTTCCTCAAAATTTTGGCACCTTGTCTCTCTTTGTCAAGTCATAACCTCTTTGTTAATCTTTATTACAGTTAAATCCTCAACAATCAAAGTCTAAGAGAATTCTACCTACACTCATACAACATGCAACCTAAAGGAATTATGTATGATCATAGTGTCTTTTGCCAAGGTATTACAGTCTCTGTAACAGGGGTACTACTAACTACATTATAACAAGAATCATGCATGCAAGCTACGGTACTAAGCAATCAATCAATCAATCAAATAGATAGGAACAGAAGGAAGGACAGAACAGAACCTGCTAACACATTACCTGCAGTATCGGTCTCCTCGACCGTCACCGCAATTGCCCGTCCTGCTGGGGTGGTTCCCTCCGCGGGTACTGAGCAATATACGGTTCCACAGGTAGCCTAACTGGATCTCTATAATCTAAAGTTGTGCGCTGGCCGGGAAGATAAGAGGCTCGAAGACAATCCCTTACTCGATGTCCCGCAGTGCCGCAAAACAAACAAAGTCCTAGCCTCGTTCTACAGCTCTCCCAAAGGTGACCTGGCTTCTTACAGAAGTGACAAGTTCGTTGATCCTGCTGTACAGGAACTGGTGCCGGGTACTGCTGTTGATACTGAAATGCCCTCGGTTGTCGCCGAATTGGAACTGGTGCCTGGTACTGCTGTTGATACTGAAATGCCCTCGGCTGCCACTGGCCAGGATACTGCTGGGCAACTCTCTCAACTGTCTGTAGTGCCATCTGGTGAGCGTTCTCCATGCTCTCTCTCATCAGCTCGGTTTGTGCCTGGTGCGCTTCTGCTTGCACCCTCTGAGCCTCAGCTTGAACTCGCTGAGCATCTGCCGCCATTTTCTGGGCATCTACCATGCCTTGGATCAAGGTGAACATCTGTGCTCCGTCAATGGGCAAACCTCCGGAAATCAGAGTCGGTGGAGGAGGAAGGTCGTCCGTCACAGCTGTGGCTATCTTCTGAACAGGTGGAGGAGGAAGATCACCTACGTGCATCGGAGATGTAGGAGGAATTACTGCTGTCTGTCCCTCAGGTGGAGTGGTGGCAGACCCTTCTAAAGCTGGTGTTCCCGCTCTCGTAGATAGTGTCTTCGGCAACATCCTGAAGACAGATCCCAAAGAATCAATTTAGGCAAAATGCGATATCATCAAGGGAGGACAGTACAGTTCTAAAGAAGCAACATTTAAGATAGAGAGATTGGAATAAACCCTAGTTGTGAGTGCACGGGTCAAAGATGCATCCATGGTTGATACCTCTATCCTTATAGGTACCACAGTTCTATCACAAGCACTCTCACTGCTAGCTTCCTTACCTACTGCAATCGCTAATACTAGTTAATCTTATCACTCAATGCATATCAATTCCAATACACTATACTAAGTACTGCACTTTCTAGTACAACCCTTGATGATCACCCAAGTCAGTTTGCAGTGAATATCAATCATGCTCAAGCCAACATATCCTTACACATGCATCTTACCTACTTATCATATCTCTCCCATTATAAAATCTTATCCTCAAATAAATATTTCTCAATTAACTCCTCGAATAAAATTAAAGTAAATGTATACACTTTCCTCAAGGTCAATTATTTAAATACTGAAATGAAAACTTAATCACACAAAATCCTTACAGACTTGTCTAGGTTTAATGAATCGAATCTGAATCCTCAAAAATAAAATTTTAATAACCATATTTCAACTCTTCAATTTCAAAATTTTGCAATTCATTGAAATCTCCAAAATAAATTTTAATAACAATCTCAATCTTCTTAGAATCCTAAAATTTGAAATTCATTTTCAATCTTCAATTAAAATTTTAAATCCACCTTCTGTAGTCAAATAGCTCTAATGTTAATCCTTTTCACTGTCCTCATTGACGGCATCATCAAATAATATCATAAATCAGTCTATAAATTCTTTTTAATATAAAATCAACCCTACAATGAAACCCAAAATCCTAACTTAAATACCTAATTAACAACAATCAAATCAAGTGAAACCAAAATCCTAATTTAATAACAAATCAACAATGATCAAATTCAATATCAATAAGTGAGAATGGACAGAACAAGGGAATGAATTTAAATTGGAAGTTTCAACAAGATTCTCAGGGGTCATCCCAGGAATCTCTCAAGAAATTGTGATTGAGTATTTGCTCTCGTCCTAGTATCCTATGTCCTATGTCCTATAGCAGGCACACAGTAGTATAACAAGGATGTCACACTACTACGACATCGCACAACTCGCGAAGTCTTGACCTGCATGGGCCACCACTAAAAACGTGTCACGACCCGCACCCGGTTTAGGGGCACGAGTGCGTGGGTACGTCCAGCCTACGCCGCAGCATCGACGGTAGAACGCTGTCTAGGTATTGATACTATCTAACTAATGTCACGCAAATATCCAATCTCCATTAGGAGGCACGGATGACACAAATAAATGAACATATACTCAATCACAGACTAACAGCACGATAAGATTTCGAATAATGAACTAAAATTAAACACAACACAAGTCCACAAGAATAACTTAACAATATCCAAAAAAATTATCAAAATGCCGGAGACAAATCCGGTACCAAAAAGTCTACTAAAAGAACTAACAAGAAATAATAACTCCGACTAGACTTTCCAGAATCCCAGCTAACTACCAAGTCTGCAGCTACTCACCATAGTCCATAAAGTGTCGGACAGCGGTCCACTAAGGCATAGTCTGGAAAAATGTTTCCAGTCAGGAAGGAGCAAAGCACAATCTCAAATAACAGTTCCATTAATTGATAATGTCTATAATACAATAAAACATGTCATGCTAGCTACTGAGAAGAAAATGTAATGACAGTTTAAGAGAGACAGGCAATGTAAAGAGACAGGCAATAGGCAATATGATACAGTCAGTGCATGTATAAAAATGGAAGAACAAGGAACAGTATCATATACGGGTGATGTAGTATATGATCTAAAATAGAGAACTGTAACTATTCTAAGTGTTTGAAATAGTAGTTTCAAAATGTGATCGGCTTGGGACATGTACAGTAGCTACAGTCTGGCTAATCATACGTGGGGGTATGATTGACACCAATAATATTTAATTATGCAATGGGTATTTGATCACATTTCTCACTAGCCATTTCCCCGCCCCCAACTAGTACTGTGGATCCAATCATGACACGTCACGAATACACAACATTGTCTAATATATTAAGTACAATGTCTAATAAATTATTTACAATGTCTAATATCAATGTCTAATGTAAATGTCAATGTCAATGTAAATGTCGTGTATTATGTCGATACGAAAATCAAGGTAACATCTCATGACTGCAGATCCAAGCTATACTAGTCCGTGTAGCACAGTGTCAAAGATTCAGTTGTAACATTTCAAGATCATTGAACTTATAGCTATTATCAAGAATTGGAAATTATCAGAGAATGTACTTGCCTCGGGTCCTTAGCTGGTATTTATGGATGTCCTGTTCCAGAGTATCCCCTGGTAACCAACAGTCCTATAAACACATTACAATATAACATGTGTATCAGGGGCTATACTAACACAAAATAGAAATACACTGGCCTTAGGGCTATGCCAGGTACGGTAGGGGTCATCTACTAGATAGGCCAACTATATCTTAATATCCCTTAATTACAATAATAGATATAAGTAAAATATATATATACTTTAAAATAATGATTCTTGTATGTATATATAAACATAATAATTTATACTTATAATATTTTATACATGCACCAAATTTAAATACATTTACAATATATATATATATACCTTTTAAAATTACATATTTAATTTATACTAGTGTATACTCATATATATGCCAAAAATACATTAATTAAATATAAATACTTTACATTTTATATACAAATTACATGAAATACATATACTAATTATTTATACAATTAAATAAAATAATTACTATACCTATTTATATTTTAAATACTTACATTATATATACTATACATATACAATTTAATATATACTTATACATATACAATTTAAATTAAATACATATACTAATTACCACATTAACTAAATATAAATACTTTACATTAATTATACATACAAATTTAATTAAAAGCATATACTAACTTCACACTAATTTTAAATATAAAAACAAACATTTATATATATATACATTATCAATATATACTCAAATACATATACTAGTATATACAAAGTATATATACTAATTATATACAAAATATATATATATACCATACTAATATATTTTAAACGTTAATTTAATTTAATACTATACACATTTATTAATATATCTACAATATACCTTGGTTATATATATATTTACTAGTTTTCCCATTAATTAAAATATATAACAAATATATATATATACATATACATTTGATATATATATATATATATATACATATATATATATATATAGATATATATATAAAGAGGGAAGGAGAGAGAGAGGGGCTTACAGAGGGGGTCGCCGGACTTCGCCGAGGGGTCGCCGGAGTTGTTCACTAGAGGGGAGCAGGGGCCGCCGGATTCGCACAACAGCGCTGCCGGGCTTGAACGCCGGAGGGGAGGGGCAGCGGCTGATGCGGAACACAGCCGGAGTTGCAGAGGGTCCGCCGGCGCCGGACGGGAGGAGTGTCGAGGAGGAATGGGGGAGGATGGCCAGCGGGGTGGCTGCCAGCGACCGCTGGACCGGAGGTGGGATCGGCCTGGCAGCAGTCAGCGGGACTGCCGGAGTTGACAGAGGGAAGGGCAGTCGGGGACCGCCGGAATCGATGGTTGATGGTGGTGGTTATGGGTGGATGAACGGATGGATGGGTGGAGGAGATGCAGCGGCGAGGGGAGGAGTAGCGCCGGACTGATGGCTGACCGAGCGCCGGGGAGAGGAGCACGAGCAGAGGGCTTCGGCGGGTGAGCATCCGCCGGGGAGGAGTACAGCCCGCCGGAAATAGGGACCCGGCTGAACAGTGGTAATGGGGGGTGAACAGTGTTCCCCCCCCCCTATCTCTCTTTTGAATTTAAAGAAAACCCAATGAAGAGAGGAAGAAGAAGAAGAAAAAGAAGGAGAAGAAAAGAAGAAAAGAGAAGGAGAAGGGAGGAAAATTTTCCAACGTAGGAGAGAGGGAGGCTTGTGAGGGTGGTGTTTTCTAGGTAGTCTAGGGATTAGGGTTTGAGGGTGACATGATATTAAATAGGATGAGAGAGGGTGTGATGTAGGGTGAGGATTAACCCACTTAAATGAGTGGCTATGATGATTCATGAAGGAAATTAATTCATGTAGGGTTGAGGGTTTTATTAAAAATTAATAGGCTCCCTCATTGGTTAAAATAATTAGGTGTTGGCACCTACAATTGAATAATTGCAACTTAGCCCCTTAAATTCGGGAAATTGCACAAACACATAAAATGACGAAAATTGGGCGGGCGATTTGGGGTCCGGTGTTTTGTAGGGTCAGGGGACGCTGTAAGATGGGTATGGGCTGAATTTGCAGGGCACTGGAATTAATTTGGGATTTTAAAATCAGATAAAATGGTATCCTCAAATTAAATAGAAATAAATGCAAGTTGTGTTCAACAATTAATTTGGAGTACTTGGGGTCAAAATCAGATCAAGTCATCAATACCAACATTGAAGAAGACTCAGAACAGAATATTACCCTAATTTGGGCCGCACGAAAAATAGGTCAAGATGGCCTCCAATTTTTGATTGGAACGCACAACGATACAAAATAGGAAATTAAAATAAACGTCCGCGACGATTTTTGTGCGGCTAGAAATAATGCACAGGGAGCAAAATTATGAGTTACAAAAATAGCAGAATTGAAGGCGGACATGTCTAGAGCAAGATTGTGAAATTTGTTGGAAGACAAAAGTCTGGATAGTGCTCCAATTATCGAAGCAAAGGCAAAGCGCAAAATATTAAATAAAATACAGTAATTAATTATAAACTCCAAGAATTAAATTCTAGATAAAATAATTAACCTCAAAATTCCATAATTCGGACAGGTGCTATCTACTGGCTTCTAGGTCAGTCTGCTAGCTAATATAAAATAATAACACTGCATATAATTATATATTTAATTACACATCACACATAATAATTATTTAAATCAATATACTATTATGCAATTAATTAATTATAAATAACATAATATTAAATATTGTAAAAATTCGAAAATACCCCTGTTTTCGGAATGTGGTAGTGACATACGCATAAAACCTTCAACAGACAGGAAGCTCGCGTAAAACAGTACTCCATTACTGGGTGGCGTGAAACATAACTTCAGAGCCATTGGCGTACGGCAGAGCTTTAACGCTAGTACAACGTAAAATATAGCTCCGGAACAACCCGCGTAATACAGTATTTTTAGACTGCTTCGGCAAAAAAAGGTTGCTACATCGCCACTTCGGTATAAAATCTGTCTACTTTTAATGCAGCAGGAAGTTGTACGAGGAACTCTTCGTATTCCTCGAATGAACCTGTCAGATCAAGCAGTGAACCTGACTCCTAACAAAGAGTATTGTACGGTGATCGAGAGGACGGCTATAATAATGGCTCTGCACAGAACTCCAGACTGTCGTTTAGTGACATAATCCTTGACATAAGACGTCGTTTACGCATTCAAGTAATACGCTGCCTATTTTACACAGGCAAAGACGAGCTTTTACGCTCAGGAAGAGACGAAACTAATCGCCACGTTAAAAGCTGTTCTTCGTACAAAACTCGAGGCACGTCTCTGCAATTAATGCGCGTGATGGGGGCAGATCTCTGCATTTAATGCATGAGATTTGGTTCTACTTTTAACGACTGGGTGAGCTATAATTAGGGCTAATACGTCCACATCACCATCCCCGTACATTACGCCAACCAGGCTATTTTCAGCTATAGGAGCACGCTGTACGCTATCTCCTCGAAATACGCCGACGTGGCTATTTTCAGCTATAGGAGTATACCATATGCTATCTCCTCGAAATACGCCAACTCAGGCTATTTTTGCAAAGGTGCGTAATAAGGCTATCTGGCCCAGAATACGCTCAAAACCTCAGTCAAAGAAGGATAATTGGCTATCTTTACGTTGGTTACCTATTCATGCAGCATCAAGCTTTACGCAGAACTTGGCTTCTACGCCAATATGACAGCTACTTGGCTTCTATGCCAATATGATAGCTACTTGGCTTCTACGCCAACATGACAGCTATTTGGCTTCTACGCCAACTTGACAACTATTCGGCTTCTACGCCTACTTGGCTTTTATGCCATCAGAACAGCTATTTGGCTTTTACGCCAACGGGACAGTTATTTGGCTTTTATGCCAACCATCTCTACGCGAGGGGCAGTTATCTACGTGGCTTATATGCCGTGATCTTCGATGAGCGATTATATGCATTACCTCATAATGGGACACGCATCACATGCCAATTCAAGAGATCATTCATACGTAGGTAGCAGTTATTATAACCGTCGCGTAAAAGGTGCAGCTCTCTCTGCTGTTCTGTTTCTACACCGACTATAGCTGAACTCTATAAATAGAGACCTCCGGTCATGGAGGTCAGGGGTCGAAAGGTCGAATCCAGATAAGGTCGAAGAGTCGAAGAAAAAGGTGGATAATCGAGGATTTTCCAAGAAAAGAGAGCATATCCAGAGAGTATTTTGGCAAAGAGAGTTCAATCCCTCCTACAGTCATTGAAGCTTCTTTTTTGTCTTCTATAGCACTTCTTCATCATCGTGTGGTCCAAGGGACAAAGTGATCCATCGCAGATCAGACTCCTATAGCAATATTTCCCCAGAATCAAATTTTTGTACTTAACATCCTCGTATAGGA
Source organism: Iris macrosiphon (assembly GCA_036927795.1). NCBI lineage: Eukaryota > Viridiplantae > Streptophyta > Magnoliopsida > Asparagales > Iridaceae > Iris > Iris macrosiphon. Next base: position 112,813,997 of record JAYESA010000010.1, on the reverse strand, counting down.
TTAATTGTACTTTTTTCTTGTTTGTAAACCAAAGAAAGGCTTTCGTATAAACCTAGTTTCAATTTCTTTCGTTTATTATCAAACACAAGATGGCGACTCTGCTGGGGACTACTTTCTCATCTGACGAGAAAGCCATTGCTCAATACGATGTTGTATCCGTAGGATCAACGAAGAAGACTCTGGTCGTCCAATTAGACCAATCGGCATACGAAGACATGCTTCGAGCAGGGGGTAGCTCTCATTCCCTCTCTGTCCAAGACAACAGGAAATTGCATAAAGTATGGATGCCCCGGACATCCTCTACCATTCCTGCGGACTCTCTCTGTCCGACCAACAAGGGGGTGACATCGCGACCTCTACGCCTTGGGTGTAAAAATCCGTCTTCCGTTTGTGACGTGGCAGATAAAGCTTCTGGCAATGCCTTAGTGCCAATCCAGAAGTCTAACCCGTGCCCTGCGCGTAAAACTTTGTCTCCCGTCTGTGATGTGGCAGACGAAGTTTCTGGCAATGCCTCAGTGTAATAGACTTCTGGATTGGCACTGAGGCATCACCAGAAGCTTTGTCTGCCACATCACAGACGGGAGACAAAGTTTTATGCACAGGACGCAGAGTAGACTTCTGGATTGGCACTAAGGCATTGCCAGAAGCTTCGTCTGCCACGTCACAGACGGGAGACAGATTTTTACGTCCAAGGCGTAGAGGCCGCGATGTCACAACCTTGTTGATCGGAGAGAAAGAGTCCACATGAATGGTAGAGGATGTCTGGGGCATCCATACTTTACGTAATTTCCTGTTGTCTTGGACAGAGAGGGAATGAAAGCTACCCCCTGCTCGAAGCATGTCTTCGTAAGCCGATTGATCGAATTGGACGACCAGAGTCTTCTTCGTTGATCCTACGGATACATCATCGTGTTGAACAATAGCTTTCTCGTCATATGAGAAAGTAGTCCCCAGCAGAGTCACCATCTTGTATTTGATAATAAACGAAAGAAATTGAAACTAGGTTTATACGAAATCCTTTCTTTGGTTTACAAACAAGAAAAAGAAGTACAATTAATCCTATACGAGGATATTAAGTACAAAAATTTGATTATGGAGAAATATTGCTATAAGAGTCTGATCTACGATCGATCACTTTGTCCCTTGGACCACACGATGACGAAGAAGTACTATAGAAGACGAAAAAGAAGCTTCAAAGACTGTAGGAGGGATTGAACTCTCGTTCCCCAAGCTCTCTATAGGTGCTTTCTTGACCTTGACCTCTGTCTGTGGCTCCTGAATTCTTTCTGCCTTGGATTTGACCCTTCGACCCTTTAACCCTGGACCTCCATGGCCGGAGGTCTCTATTTATAGAGTTCAGCTACAGTCGGCGTAGAAACCGAACAGCGGAGAGAGCTGCACCTTTTACGCTGCGGTTACAATAACTGCTACCCACATATGAATGATCTTTTGAATTGGCATATGACATGTGTCCCATTATGAGGTAATGCGTATAATCGCTCATCGAAGATCACGGCATGCAAGCCACGTAGATAACTGCCCCTCGCGTAGAGATGGTTGGCATAAAAGCCAAATAACTATCTCGTTGACGTAAAAGCTAAATAGCTATTCTGATGGCGTAAAAGCCAAGTAGGCGTAGAAGCTGAATAGTTGTCAAGTTGGCGTAGAAGCCAAATATCTGTCATGTTGGCGTAGAAGCCAAGTAGTGTAAAGCTTGATGCTGCATGGATAGGTGACCAGCGTAAAGATAGCCAGTTTTCCTCCTTTGTCTGAGGTTTTGAGCGTGTTCTGGGCCAGATAGCCTTATCACGTACCTTTGCAAATATAGCCAGAGTTGGCATTTTTCGAGGAGATAGCATACGGCGTACTCCGATAGTTGAAAATAGCCAGGTCGGCGTATTTCAAGAAGATAGCATACGGCGTGCTCCTATAGCTAAAAATAGCCTGGTTAGCATAATATGCGGAGATGGTGATGTGGACGTATTAGCCCTAATCATAGCTCACCCAGTCAAAAAGTAGAACCAAATCTCATACATTAAATGCAGAGATCTGCCCCAATCTTGCGCATTAATTGCAGAGATGTGCCTCGAGTTCTGTACGAAGAACAGCTTTTGACGTGGCAGTTGATTTTGTCTCATCCTGAGCGTAAAGCTCATGTTTGCCTGAGTAGAATAGGCAGTGTATTCCTTGAATGCGTAAACGATATCTTATATCAAGGGTTATGTCACTAGACGACAGTTTAAAGTTCTGTGTAGAGTCATTATGATAGCCATCCTCTCGATCGCTGTGCAGTACTCTTTGTCAGGAGTCAGGTTCACTGCTTCAACTGACAGGTTCATTCGAGGAATACGAAGAGTTCCTCGTATAACTTCCCGCTGCATTAAGAGCAGACGGGTTTTACGCCGAAGTGGCGATGTAGCAACCTTTTTTCGCCGAAGCAGTCTGGAAATACTGTATTACGCGGGTTGTTCTGGAGCTATGTTCATGCTTGAACAGCATTGAAGCTCTGGTTTACGCCAATGGCTCTGAAGTCATGTTTTATGCCACCCAGTGTTGGAGCTTTATTTTACGCGAGCTTCCTGCATGTTGAGGGTTTTACGCGTATGATTCCCCAGTGTATTTTTCATGCTTCTACACTTGTAAGCCCGTGCGGCACCCCATTACTTTTGAGTAAAGAGTTGTAACAAAGATGTATATTATCAATAAAGAAAACTTTTTTTGTGTCAATGTGTGTTCTTTAGCTGCCACACTCTGCTGTTGTGTTTATATATATATATATATATATATATATATATATATATATATATATATTATGATAGGCCTTGTGCGTGGACGCTTACGCTCGTACGATATCATGCCCAGGGGACGCTAATGTAAGTTCTTTAGTCTTGAAGGAATTGCTCAAACGCAAGGGACAACACAAGTAGAAGTGCAAGTGCAAGCAAGTACTTCGGGCACTTTGACAAGCTCCAAGAACCAATGACCTGCGCCCTCCATTGATCCAATTGAGCAGATGATGCAAATGCTTGAGGCACAACATCGAAGGGACGAGGCTCGATAGGACAAATTTAAAAGGAATCTAGAATATCTATTCGCGGTCCAACTGAAGTAGGTAGATGCCCTGCAATAGATTATTCAGACCCTTGCCTCCAACCATTTTGCAATAATAGTGGCACAGGTGGAGCAACCAGCAAATGAAGTTGAGATGCCTCTAACCCCAAAGAAGAAGGTTGTGACTACTTTTGACTTTGCCGACTTCAAGAAGGTCTGCAACATATCTTTTTGTGGGACCGATGACCCCATCATGACTCTAGATTGGCTAGCTAAAATAGAAGACCACTTTAAACTGCTAGAAGTACATGAGACCAAGAGAGTCGCCTGTGCCCAAATCCAACTCCAAATAAACGTATATGATTGGTGAGACGTGCATCATAGATCTCTCCCCGAAGACGATAAAGACTAGACGATCGCATGGTCTATCTTCCGTAGCGCATTCGAGGCAGAGTTTATACCTCCACCCGTTCGTCGACAAAAAAGAATGAGTTCTTGCGTATTCAACATGAAAGCATGTCAGTGAAGCAGTATACCGTAGAATTTAATCGGCTTGCCAAGTTTGCCAGCTCTTACCTACCCGATGCGTCGAGTCGAGCTAGATGATTCGAAGGCAGCCTGCTACCTTCCATTCACGCGCACGTAGTCGCTCCGTAGTACGAGATGATACGAAAAGTCCTTAACCATGCCCTCGTCCTAGAATCGCAGTATCCTTCAACTACTGTCGACGTTGTGTAGCATTCTCATCACAAGCGTCCTAGCAGCATGGGAGGACACAATGCTCAAAAGCGTCCAAATAACAGTGGTTCTCAGGGCTACAATCCAGGGCATGGTCAAACGCTATACTGTACCTACTGCAATAACCCAGGGCACACTTACAATGACTGTCGTCGAAGGACCGGAGCATATTTGATATATGGTCAATGAAGCCATCAAGTTAAAGACTGTCCTGAATGTCCTAACGTGCGCCATCCACAGAAGCAAAATTTAGCTCAAGAAGCCCAAGCAAATCGGCCTGCATAACAACACGAGTGTCGTCCAAAATTTAGCTCAAGAAGCCCAAGCAAATCGGTTGGGTTTATGCATTGACGCGGGATGAGGCATTCACCTCAGATACCGTAGTGACAGGTATATTACTTTTCAATAATGTTCCTGCACGAATACTATTTGATTCTGGTGCTATACAAAGTTTTGTATCGATGAACTTCGTTAGGGAACACTAATTCATTTAAACAACGTTAGGCCTAAAGCTTAGTGTCAGTACCCCATTGGGCATGGACTTGCCTACTAACTCAGTTTATTGCGATTGCTGTATTTGTATCGGAGGAAAAAAATTGTCACTCGATGCGATAAGTTCTAGACATTAGGGACTATGACATCATTCTGGGGATGGATTAGCTCGGCGCTTGTTCGACTACCATTGATTGTGTGAAAAAGAAAGTCGTATTTTGTCTACCTGGCGAGACCGAATTTTGCTATGTGTGCAGTCCAACGTCGAAAGCATCGAACGCCTGTATGGTTTTTCTGCAATGTCTGCTTGGCAGATGATACATTCCGGCTGTAAAGGGTAATTGGCGTCAGTTTGAGACACTCAGCGAGATTGTGCAAACGCTGAATCTACTTCCATTTTGGCAAAATTTTCTGATGTGTTTCTGGAAGAGTTGCCCGGCATGCCGCTCGACTGAGAGGTAAAGTTAACTATAGATATATTTTCAGATACTCGGCCGATTTCCAAAGCTCTATATCGAATGGCCCCTGCCGAACTGAAGGAGCTGAAGGTCCAACTACCAGAACTGTTCGATCATGGGTACATCCATCCAAGTGTATCTCTATGGGGCATACCAGTGCTATTCGTAAAAAAAAGTATGGTTCGATGTGGCTTTGCATAGACTACTGTGAGTTGAATAAATCTGCCATCCAAAACAAGTACCCCCTTCCCAGAATCCCTGACCTCTTCGATCAAACTATAAGGTGCATTAGTATTCTCTAAAATCGATCTTCGTTCTGGCTACCACCAATTGAAGATCAAGCCAGACAACGTGTCAAAGTCAGCCTCTTCGATCAAACTATGAATTCTTAATTATGCCATTTGGATTGAGCAATGCCCCTGCCGCCTTCATGAATTTGATGAATCGAATATTCTGGTCGTGCCTTGACAAGTTTGTAGTAGTGTTCATTGATGATATCTTGGTGTATCAAGGACCAAGGAGGAACATGAGGAGCAGTTATGGACCGTGCTTCAGACTCTTCAGGACAACAAGCTATATGCAAAACTGAGTAAGTAGGAGTTTTGGCTAAGCAGTATATCTTTTCTCGGGCATATCATTTCTGCGGGAGGCATTTCAGTCGATCCAAAGAAAGTTGAATTAATTGTCGAGTGGAAGCAACTTGCATCAGTCAGTGAAATTCAAAACTTTCTCGGGTTAGCAGGCTACTACAGACGGTTCGTGAAAGACTTTTCTAAATTTTTTTTGCCCTTGACTTGCCTCACTCAGAAACGAGTCGCATTTGAGTGGTCTGCCGACTGTAAGGCTTCATTTCAGGAATTAAAGCATTATATCGTCTCTGCTCCGATACTTGAACTGCCAAACGAGAATATGGGATTCCAAATCTTTAGCGATGCCTTAGGCCAGGTCTTGGGAGCTGTGCTCATGCAACAATACAATGTGATAGCTTTTCCTTTAAGATAATTGAAGTACATGAGCACAACTATCCGTCACATGATCTAGAACTTACAGAGATCGTGTTTGCAATAAAGTTGTAGCGATATTACCTTTATGGTGTGGCTTGCCAAATTTTCACTGATCACCAGAGCCTTAAGTATCTTTTTACTCAGTCGGACCTAAACCTACAACAAAGGCGTTAGCTAGAACTGATCAAAGACTATAACTTGTCGATCAATTACACTCTAGGCAAAGAAAATATTATTGTGGACGTGTTGAGTCGAGTATTTGCGGGATCTCTATTCGTCAACCATAGGTTATAAAAAGAATTATTGAGTATGGACATTGAGTTGCAAATTCAATTTCGAGGCGAACTGATTAGGGGATCACTAGCTCAGTTACTCTTTGAACCGAACCTGATAGAAAAGGTCAACTCCGCTCAGATGAATGACCCATTCTTGTTGAAGACATGCGAGCAGATTTCAGCAGAAAAGGTGACTGACTTTGCAGTGGATGAAAGCAGAACGTTGCAGATAAGAGGAAGACAATGCTTGCCCAACGATGCAGAACTCAGAAAGGTGATCCTCATGAAAGCTTACTATGAGGCCTATGTATCACATCCAGGAAGTACGAAGATGTATCAGGACCTCTGCACGATCTTCTGGTGGCACAAGAAAGATGTGGCGCTATTCGTGTCACAATGCTTGTCTTGTCAGAGAGTAAAGGACGAGCACCAGAGGCCGGGTGGAGAGATGCAAAACCTTGCTATCCCGGAGTAGAAATGGGACCATTTTATAATGGACTTTATTGTTGGCTTACCAAAGGCGCAATGGAAAAATAATGCCATCCTGGTCATTATTGATCAATTAACCAAGTCAGCATACTTAATTGCCATCAAAGTTACTTGGATCATCGATCGCCTGGCTCAGATATACCTTGATGAGATAGTTTGACTATACGGCATACGAGTGTCTATTATTTTAGATCGGGATGGACGGTTCTTATCTTGTTTCTAGAAAAGCCTTCAGTCAGCTATGGGGACCAAGTTGATGTTTAGTTCAACATACCATCCTCAGACCGACGGCCAAACAGAGCAGGTGAACCAGGTCCTTAAAGATATGTTATGCCTCTGGTCGATCGATTCAAAGTCAAGTTGGGACGTCCATTTACCATTGGCAGAATTTGCATACAATAATAGTTACCAGTCTAGCATTCAGATGGCTCCGTACGAGGCTTTGTATGGGCAAAATTACAGATCGCCTATCTGTTGGAATAAAATTGGCGAGCGACAGATCTTCGGCCTAGAGCTAGTAGAGCGGACCATTTAGAAGGTTCGTCTGATTTGAGAGGGATTAAAGGTGGCTCAAAGCTGACAGAAGAGTTTTACGAACATCCATAGAGGACCCCTTGAATTTATAGCTGTTGATCACGTGTTTCTCAAGGTCACACCGATGCGAGGAGTTACGAGATTTGAGTAAAAGGGGAGCTAAGTCCTCGATTTGTTGGTCCGTTTAAGATTCTCAGGCGAGTCACCCTAGTTGTATATCAAAGTGCCCTTCCACCGAGCCTATCAGACATACATGATGTCTTTTATTTGTCACAGCTGCAGAAGTACGTGCATGATCCGAGTCTCGTAGTAGATTTTGATCAGTTGGGTTTTTAAGTAGACTTGTCCTATATAGAGGAATATGTGCAAATTATCGATCGAAAGGATAAGCAGCTTCGAAATTGTTCAGTCCCGCTCGTGCACGTACTCTGGCGAAACCACGCGATCGAGGACTTGAATCAGACATGAAAGAAAAGTTTTCCTCATTGTTTTCTTAGGGGTAGGTTTCATTCCTAAGTTTTGAGGACGGAACTTTTTATTAGTTGGTTAAGATGTAGTGTCCCGTTTCCCTTGTTCGGGGACCGCGACAAAGAAATACTTGGTATCGTTCGATTGGGATAGATTGAATCAAGATCCTTTCCTCGTTATGGATTGGTTTCTTCAAAATCAAGTCCTACATTCAATGAACCATGCCTCAAGGAAGGATTCGGCGGCAAAGTCGTGAGGGGCCTTTCCGTTGTGCTGGTTTCTTTGCCCGTTTTTAATGCCGCTTTGTTGCTTTCTTGTTGGTTTTGTGACTTACATTTTCTTGAAAGAATTTGATGGATTTCATTGTCTTCATTCTTTGAACTTTAAATTTTGTATCAAACTCTAGGAGACCGAGGCAGGATATATTGATCATCTGTTGGTGCGTGCAGGTGATCGTGTATGTGACGCGCAAGCAGAGTCTTGAAGATCTTCCCTTTCTCTCCTATGATTCACCAACTAGTGAGTGGCCTTACTTTCGATTAGCTCCCTTCATCCAAGTCTTCTATAAACCCCCTGACCCAAATCTAGGATTATGATTCATTTAAGGTTATTTTGAATTAGTTAATGGAGTTATTAGTTTGCCTCTTTTAGTTTAATTTAATTCACTTGGTGTACCTTACCGTTGCTTTGATGTTTGGAGCCCTACTCTAGCTTCTGCCTTCAAACAAATTTTACACCCTTGCCCTAAATATGCTAGTCTTTTATTCTGACCTTTGTGTAACTCATAATACCCTCTCTTGTGCTTTATTTTAGTCGCACAATATTTATCCAAAATATCTATTTTTAAATCCAAATAAATTTAACTTTTGCATCTTTGTCCATTTCAATTAAAATTGGAGACACAATCTTGACCCGTTTCTCGTAACCAAATTTATGACAGTAATATATTCTGAGTCAACTACGTCCATAAAACTTGTGTCTCACCCAATTTAAATCCTATGTACTTCCAATTAATTAAAGAATGCCATTGACACTAATTTTAACTAAATTGGTGCAATGACTCAACCTAACCCAAAACAAGACCCAACACCAACCCAAACCTCCACTCACATCCTCATAGTTCATACAAAATACAACACACCAATTTTTCCTACTACAACACACCAAACATGGTATTTTTTCACATCGAATCCACTTTTACCTCTTTGTGCAAGTCTTAAACTATTTGAGACTTTTGTGCAAATAGCTAGCCATGTGTCCACCTCCTATTGGTTGGAGCAAATAAAGAAGACCCATTTTTGATAGCCTTGACCAGCCTTGGCACCCTCCTGTCTCACCTTTTTGTATGGCACTATATGACAAAATGTGCCTACAATGCATCCCAACCCTCCACTCAAACCTCAACACATCACCACCCCTCATTTTTCTTCATGACAAACCACCCTCTCCTTGGGAACCTAGCCGGCCCTAATCCCAATGACCCTTCCTCTTTATTAAATACATCACCTCTCTCTCATTTTATTACACCTACTTCCTCTCCTCCTTCATAAAACCCCCACCCTGACCATCACTATTCTTCTACTCGCCCCCAACCCGAAAACATCATCACCACCATCACCACCACCATCAGTCATCATCCCCATCACCATCACCACTGCCACCAGCCAACCTCACCACCGCCATCAGCCACCATCACCACTGCCACCAGCTCCAACACCATCACCACCACCAACCCGATCCTCACTACCACCATTATAACTATTGTTGCTACTATCTTTGTTGCTACTGCTGTCGACCTTGTTCTTCTTTCCTTTCATCCTCTCGAGCAGCCCCACAAGCCCACCTAAGCTACCTTAACCACTGCCACCAGCTCCATCACCATCACCACCACCAACCCGATCCTCACTACTACCATTATAACTATTGTTGCTACTATCTTTGTTGCTACTGCTATCGACCTTGTTCTTCTTTCCTTTCATCCTCTCGAGCAGCCCCACAAGCCCACCTAAGCTACCTTAACTGACCAGAACCTCCACCCGAACTCCTTGCACTTGAGTGCACACTAAACTCGAGAGGAGCAGCCCCTACCCGAGTATACAACTCAATCCAAGTTCCCTCAATTGCAAGTTATTCTCTAGGTAATCTCCTCCTTCTTCTTCATCTTGTTCTTCTTCATGATGCTTCTCTTCCTCTCCATATATTAAATAATCTTCTTCACCTACATTATATACTCTTCATCACTAGTTAACTTGTCAACTTGTTAAAAACTCTATTAATGTTATATATGGAGATTAGAGTATTAACTAATTAGCTTGATAATCCCTCATTTAATAACCCTTTTAACCTCTCTACTAACTCCATTTTATATACATTTTAGAATATAATTATTAGTTAAAATATTATCGTGTTATATATGTGCATGAATTAGGTATGTGTAGTATTATACTTCTAGTTAGGGTGGTGACCTAGGTTTTTATACAAGTTTTATCTCTCTCTCTCTCTCTATATATATATATATATATATATATACATATACTAGTATATACGCACGTGCGTTGCACGTATTTCATATTACTTGAAAAAAATAATAGTTTATTAAAAGAGCAAACGACAAATTCTTAATTTTATTATAGATAGAAATATAATAGACAGGAGCATGAAAGTTGGAAGAAATTAAATGACGGAAATATAAAAGATTTCTCTTATCTCTTGGGTTCATGTGCCTAATTTGCATGCATGCTTTATTAACTTTTGTTTTATTCTCCAAACTACCTACTTTGCATGCATGCATATCTTTGTTTTATTAACTATCATTCCTCAAGTTGCCTCATGCATGCATACATATATTTAATACGTATTTAATTACTGTTTTTAATGAAGGATATTTTTGGAACGAAAAACTTTCACGGTGAAACCTAGTTTTGGCATTATATAGTAGAATAGATATATATATATATATATATATATATATATATATATATATATATATATATATATATATATATATATATATATATATATATATATATATATATATATGAGCCATGTTAGAGAGTGTCATTGTAATGTGGAAAATTTAATCGTGTTTATATATAGTACATGTGTAGGATGAGAGATTGCAATATTACCATACTAGAGTGCCATGCTAGAATAGATGTAAACTTGAGGTGTTGTTGTGTACAAGTGTATAAGAATTAGGGTTGATGATGGTATATATATATTGGAGGTTGTGGTGATGGTCTATATATATAAAAGAGACACTATAACCTAGAAATTAATGCACATGGTAGAATTACATGACATCTTGGGTTTTAGACCATTGTTAGTAATGTAGTTAGCGATATTGACTTATTGTGTACAAATATTAGAGGACCATTTTATATCCTTGTGCACGGAGACTTAGAGAGAGAATACTAGTATCCTATGTGTTAGAGGTGCAACTTAGTACCTATATAAATCATAGTTATGACTGCGATTGTGACATATGAGAAATTATACCTTTAGATGACTTATAAATGTTGTGGGACTAGTAGACTAAGTGTACACATATTTCTTTGGTCTTTGACTAGTCAACATTAGCCAACCCACTTAGTTAAAACGCTTGTTTGGTCTAGACTCTACGTGACTCATGACGTTGTGTACGTTGAACTCTTATGCATGCTTAGCGTAGTGTAATGTAGTTATTGATATTTATTGTTATATATTCATAGGCTCCCAAGATGATTCTACCTTGGCTGCGGGTTTCGGATCCTTACTTGTTCACATTGGAGTTCCAGGCAAGTATACCTTGCCTTGTTATACTGTTTAAATTCAGTTATTATAGTTCATATAGTTTCTAATATTATATAACTGTGCGCATGTTAGAATGACTCGGGTGCCATGTTAGAGAGTGTCATTGCCATGTAGAAAATTTAATCATGTTTATATATAGTATATATGTAGGATGAGAGATTGCAATATTACCATACTAAAGTGCCATGCTAGAATAGATGTAAACTTGAGGTGTTGTTGTGTTCAAGTGTATAAGAATTAGGGTTGATGATGGTATATATATTGGAGGTTGTGGTGATGGTCTATATATATAAAAGAGACACTATAACCTAGTAATTAATGCACATGGTTAGAATTACATGACATCTTGGGTTTTAGACCATTGTTAGTAGTGTAGTTAGCAACATTGACTTATTATGTACAAATATTAGAGGACCATTTTATATCCTTGTGCACGAAGACTTTGAGAGAGAACACTAGTAACCTATGTGTTAGAGGTGCAACTTAGTACCTATACAAATCATAGTTATGACCGCGATTGTGACATATGAGAAATTATACCTTTAGATGACTTATAAATATTGTGGGACTAGTAGACTAAGTGTACACATACTTCTTTGGTCTTTAACTAGTCAACATTAGCCAACCTACTTAGTTAGAACGCTTGTTTGGTCTAGACTCTACGTGACTCATGACGTTGTGTACGTTGAACTCTTATGCATGCTTAGCGTAGTGTAATATAGTTATTGATATTTATTATTATATATTCATAGGCACCCAAGATGGTTCTACCTTGGCTGCGGGTTTCGGATCCTTACTTGTTCATATCGGAGTTCCAGGCAAGTATACCTTGCCTTGTTATACTGTTTAAATTCAGTTATTATAGTTCGCATATTTTTTAATATTATATAACTGTGCGCGCGTGAGAATGACTCGGGTGCAGTCGACGAAGGCATTGACGTTAGGACCTGTGTTTGACCTAGTGTCTAGTGGACGCACCTAAAGTTGAGAAGTTATTATTATGACTCCCTGGGCCTTGTTATGTATCATTGCACGTTACAGAGTGAGTTCATGTAGGGACGCGAGCTTCATACTTGACTGGCCATCAGTGCGAGCAGAACGTGTTACGATATTTAGCATAGTTGTATATTTTTTTAGTGACTTGCATTATAGTACGAGATGTCGATGTCGTATTCGTGACTTGTATAGGGAAGACAATTAGTAGGTGTATAGGACATACATTTGGCTACCGTAGTTTCAGAGTAAACTACGGGGTCATGAGCCTCAGTGTTACCCGGTTATGGGCTATGTGTTACCCGATTATGGGCGTATATGCTTGTCGATACATCCGACATAGGTTACTTGCTGCGCGCTATCATGATCGGTGATGTAGTTAGCATATACTTCTGACATCCAGTTTACAACTAATGCCAGATACATAGCCTCTTGTAAACCCCCTCATTTATTTTTATAGATAGACTGGTTATGGGTTAGAAAATTTTGGTTTAGCATCAGGTATTTGAGGTTTAGAATTAAGGTTGCAGATGTTTGATTCTTTAATTAAACCCTTGGTGCACCCTACCGTTGTTACAATATTCAGAGCCCAACATTAGCCCATAATTTTCAATAAATTATTGCAGTCTAGACTTGACATGCCAACTTAGGCGCTGGACTTTTTCGTCACTCAAAATCATAATCCCTTGTGCTCTAATTTAATTGCACAACTTCCCGTATCCGAAATCCATTATTTAATCCTGTGTCGTGCACCTGTGTCGTTGTCATCAATTTTGAGACACCAACTCAACCCGTTGAGCCGGACCAATTAAAGGGTCCAATACTGACACTAAGTCTACACCTTTCATGACCTTTGTGTCACTCCAAATTGAGACCCTATGTGCCCCCATTTAATTTAAGAGCACATGACATTTTATTTAAATTAAATTGGGAATACCAACTTTGACTAATCCCAACTTAACCCCAATTTAATCCAATACCCCATTAATTAAGCCCATGCAAAACACACAACACCCCCTCACCCTACAAAATACCAGACACCATTTTCTCCACCATTTTCTATCATTTCATGTGTTTGTGCAAATACCCAAAATTAAGGGGCTTATTTATAAATATAGCAAAAGGTGTCATCACCTCATTGGTTCAAACCAAATGGAGAAGCCCTCAACCCTTGACCGGTTCAACACAACCCCACCTTCCCCTTTGAATGATCAAATTTCCTTCATAAGAAATCCAAGCCCTCTATTTGAATTAGGAATCATCCTCACCACACACTCCCCATCACAACTCTATATAAAATGTCTCTTCATACACACTTCCCAACCAGCCCTAATCCCCAAACTTGGGAAACCCCCCACCTTCTCCCTCCTCCCTCCTCATAAACCCACAGTCGACCTCCTCCCATTCCTTTCTTCTTCTTCTTCTTCACTTATTTCTCCTTCACATAAACCCTTCACCCGGCCGCCCCCCTACTCTGGACAACTCTGGCTATCACCCGCAGTACCTCAACCACCTCCTCCACCTACTGCTACTTCGGCCACCTTCTTCTCCGGTGAGCCGCTGCTTCCAATCGATCGGCCCCTGCTGCCACGAACCATGACCACCCGACCCGATCTCGGCCAACACTTCACTGCCACCCGCTGCAACCTCCCTCCACTGGCCATCACCTTCTTCTCTGGTGAGCTCACCCGACCACTCCACCACCACCTCGACCGTGCCCCGAGCCCCCTCCCTTCGACTCCACCTCACTACATCACCACCAGCACCTCTATCCACCCGTCAAGCTACTGCCATGACCCCGACTACCTGCTCCTTTGGCCACCCTTCACCACCCGTATCACCACCCTTCACCACCCGCATCACCACCCTCCACCACCCAACCTCTCCTTCTCGCCATCAGCAGCATCATCATCAACCTAATCATCATCATCCTCATCATCCTCATCACCTTCATCATCAACATCATCACCATCAATACCCACACCCCTACGACCCCCCTCCGGCCGAGCTCCACCACCACAGCCCACTATGGCTAGAGACGACCACCACCATGACGCCAAGGTAACCTCTCCCCCAACTCCTTATGTAGTGTAATATTTTTATGGTTTAAAATAACATAGTTAGGGTTAGGGTTTAAGAAGTTTGATTTAAGGTTTAAGGTTTTGAATGCATTAAGTTAGAGTGTGGTGTTATGTACTATATGCACTTGATGGTTGAGAATGCTATAATATGGTTAGGGTTTATGATTGCTAGGGATGGGATTTTAGGGTATCTCTTTTAATTTATGCATATGGTTTATTGTTGATGATGCGATATTAAATATTATTGAGGAGCATGACTAAAATTATGGTGAAATGGTATGTGATATCAAAAACTTGGTTATTATCGAGCTTTAGGGTTGGTGAATGCTACTTTGGGTTTTATGGTTTAGTGTTATATGCATTGTTGGTCGTTTGTTTAAATATATATCGTGATACCTAAATATTGGTCGATTATTAAGAAATAAATAATAATAGTGAATTTGATCGAGGAAAAGTTTTATTATGAAATCATAGTGATTGTATATATTCGAGGGTTTAATAAATAATTAATAATTTATTTGAGGATGAGATATGTTAACATGCATGATAATATCTGTGAAGACCCGTGGTGAAATTGAGGATTTGATCATGGTTTGAACTACTGAACATCGTGATGAATATAGTAAGATTGAGGTTTGGTTTGATGATATTGTACAAATGATTAATTGGATTAGATGTAACATATCCTTAGTCAACCTTGGTCAACCCTCTAGCTTCGTGTCCATGTGAGTTATAACAGAGATTGAACATATGATAAACGTGTGTCACATCTTATTTCAGCCTCGTGATAGTTTATTGATTGAGCTTGTATCTCGCCTCTAGGTACTATGGGACCTGCGAACTTGGACATTATACCGGAGCCCCATCTTCAACAGCCGGATCAAGGCAAGTGTACTTTGCCATCCTGTATTTTAGTTACCAGATATTTATTGATTTATTATATGCATTGTGAGCGTTTATGATTAGAATCGTTACTTCACGTCCGGGTCATGACCAGGTGCAAACGTTCGTCGGTAACATCTGGTAACGAGTGATAGATGTTCGTAATACCTTGATGTACGTACCTGTGTATATCATAATCCTACGACACGTCCAAACACTATTATCGTGCCAGATTTCCTGTATCCTGAGACTGACAGTATGACCAGAATCTGGGACGACCTTAGGGTCGCGTGTGTTGATAGTTACTTCTGTATGACGATACTACTAGATAAAGGTTCAGGTTTAGCACATATTCGTTGACCTCTTGGGAAGGGGAAGAAAGTTACTAGATGTTTGGGCTCCTCTGCACGTACTTTATATATGTATATGTCCTGTTGATGTAGTGTTCCTATATCTGGAGTAGTAGTATCACCCATGTGACTCTTTGCCCGGAGCTGCGGTACGTCCCGTGTGTCTCTGTATCCGGAGCTACGGTTTTATTTTGGACAGCCTACGCGTCGAACATTCTCTTCAAACTGTGTCTCACTTAGGCGGTTATGTTAGATTACACCATTGTTGCACTTGTACTTTCTGTTATACTTTGGCATGCTGTATTTTTGTACCTTGTTACGTCCCTCTGAGGACCTGATCCTCTGCCAGTTTTGCAGCATAGATGATTACGGAGCCCTTGGAGTTGCTGATGGAGTTGCTTGACTTGCAGGTATTGGTATCAGGTACTTATATCATTTCTACCGGTATTATGGTTATTTTATATTGATTATTCATCTACTGTTGTAGCCTAGTTTTTATAGACTCATATTTCTTCTCGAGTCTATTCAGGTTTGTGTGTTATTGGACGGCCGACTTTAGCATATGTAGCTCATTTTTGTGTATTTCTGTTCATTGTGGATTGAGATATAAATGTTTATATTTACTGGATTATTTAGATAGTAACCCTTATTATACAACTTATACGTATTCTAGTCGGACAAGAGTCTGGTCGAATGCGTAGCTGGCGTGTTGCGTATTCCTGGTCCTACATATTTTGGGACTGGAGCGTGACACCTCTGGCTTGACACTACGCTTTATACCTTTTACCTAATCATACGTACCAATATTGTCTTCAAGTACATTTCACTTAGCTGGTTAGTTCACCCTCGAGTTTATACAGTATTTACTTTATGGCATGTACTTTTTGTATCTTATTACGTCCCTCTGAGGACCTGGTTCCTTTCTAGATCTGGATGAGCACTTGTACCTGACTATCTATAGAGCAGGAGTGGAGACCGGATTCGTGGCTGAGGACTTTGAGGCATTTTTAGAGTAGTTCCCATGATTTGGGGTACAATACTGCTTTGGGCTAGAGCATCTTTATCTAGCTAGTCGATGTTCTAGTCTAGTATTCTTATTTGAATATCTGCATCCTATTTGTTTATTTTCATAATATTTTAATATAGTTTTATCTCTTGCAGAGAGATGAACTTGCGTAGTGGACGCGAGGCATACGATGCCATTGTGCCATCCGACCCCGCGTAAAGGGAGGATACATCCTTGGGACCACCTGGAGAGCAGCTACGACCACAGGTTCTGGTGATATGTCAGACCCCGTTGAATCACTGGCACCAGACTTCGCAGGCTGTCCCAACACAGCAGTATGAGGGCCAGATTTCGCTGACTTATCTGACGCAGCAACATGAGGGACAGACTTTGAGGGCTGCGCCAATATCGCAGCCCGAGGGACCTATATCTCAGCAGACACCAATATAACAAACGGAGGTTCTATTGCCACCACCTCCACCCTTTCCACCTCAGATGCCAAGCGGAGCCTTCCCACCTCAGATGATGCAGCCGGAAGGACATCCACAGATATTCCAGTTCTTTCAGGCCATGATGCAGGCATAGTGGCATCAGATCGAGACTATAAAACAGAGCTTGATGGCAGTTCTAGAGAGGCTAGCTGCATCAGCACCAGCACCAGTACTAACACCTGCTCCTGCTCAGCCAGCAGGCATGGTTCGTTGGTTTCGTCAGATGGACCCGAGCACCTTTACAGGCCGTGAGACCGTAGAGGAGATCTCCGATTGGGTCACCAACATAGAGATGTTACTAGAGGCTTCTTAGCTACATCCAGATCTATGGATGACTGTGGTGAGAGCCCAATTGAAAGGGAATGCCCATCATTGGTGGGACTCTATGGAGCGTAGCATCGGTAAGAAGTAGACATGGAAGCAATTTTTGGAATACTTCAATGCGAAGTACTTTTCAGCTACTGTAAGGAATACGCTCTACTCTCAGTTCCTACATCTGGAGCAAAGGAACATAACTGTAGATGTGTATGATGCAGAGTTCAGTCGTCTTAGTAGATTTGGTACCATCCTGATACCAAATAATTTAGAGAAGGCCAAAAGATTCCACAATGGACTCACTTGTGAGCTCCAAAGATTTACTAGCTCGCAGGCGAGGATCTCTTACGAGGAGGTATTGACAGAGGCTAGAATCCAAGAGGCTATTGGCAAGGGATCGATGAGTTAGACGCATCCCAGTGTAGCCACACCAGCTAAGGTATAACCCGGAGCAGGAGGACCGATCCGTCATCCAGGAATGCAGACGCAGTAGAGGGTTGCGCCGTATCAGCAGAGAGAGCTTCCGACATGTCACTTTTGCAGAAAGAAGGAACATATTCAGAAGGATTGCAGGAGAAGGTTATGCCAGTATTTGAGGTACAGTACATCAGGATCAGGAGTATTCCTAATTTTTAATAGAGCCCAACAGATAGTCCAAAGGCCAGTTCCACCGGTCCTATGTAGCATTGCTTGATAATTGATAGCTTATTAAGTATTGTTTTAATTTTGAGGACAAAATTCTTATAAGTTGGGTAGGTTATAAACCCCCTGACCCAAATCTAGGATTATGATTCATTTAGGGTTATTTTGAATTAGTTAATGGAGTTATTAGTTTGCCTCTTTTAATTTAATTTACTTGGTGTACCTTACCATTGCTTCGATGTTTGGAGTGCTACTCTACCTTCTGCCTTCAAACAAATTTTACACGCTTGTCCTAAATATGCCAGTCTTCCATTCTGACCTTTGTGTAACTCATATATACCCTCTCTTATGCTTTATTTTAGTCGCACAATATTCGTCACAAATATCTTATTTTAAATCTAAATAAATCCAACTTTTGTATCTTTGTCCGTTCTAATCAAAATTGGAGACACAATCTCGACCCGTTTCTCACAACCAAATTTATGACAATAATTTATTCCGAGTCTACTACATTCATGACACTTGTGTCCCACCCAATTTAAATCCTATGTACTTCAAATTAATTAAAAAACACCTTTGACACTAATTTTAACTAAATTGGTACAATGACTCAACCTAACCCAAAACTAGATCCAACACCAACCCAAACCCTCCACTCATACCCTCATGGTTCATACAAAATACCACATACTAATTTTTCCCACTATAACATACCAAACATGGCATTTTTCCACATCTAATCTACTTTTTTTCTCTTTGTGCAAGTCCTAAACTATTGGAAACTTTTGTGTAAATAGCTAGCCATGTGTCCACCTCCTATTAGTTGGAGCAAATAAAGAAGACCCATTCTTGATAGCCTTGACCAGTCTAGGCACCCCCTCTCTCACCTTTTTGCATGGCACTATACAACAAAATGTGACTACAATGCATCCCAACCCTCCATACAAACCTCAACACATCACCACCCCTCATTTTTCTTCATGATAAACCACCCTCTCCTTGGGAACCTAGCCGGCCCTAATCCCAATGCCCCTCCCTCTTTATTAAATACATTACCTCTCTCTTATTTTATCACACCTACTTCCTCTCATCCTTCATAAAACCCCCACCCTCACCATAACCATTCTCCTCCTCTCCCCCAACCCAAAAATATCATCACTACCATCACCACCACCATCAGTCATCATCCCCATCACCATCACCACCACCATCAGCCAACCTCACCACCTCCATTAGCCAACATCACCACTGCCACCAGCTCCATCACCATCACCACCACCATC
This sequence comes from Iris macrosiphon, assembly GCA_036927795.1. NCBI lineage: Eukaryota > Viridiplantae > Streptophyta > Magnoliopsida > Asparagales > Iridaceae > Iris > Iris macrosiphon. The sequence goes on along the minus strand of JAYESA010000010.1, from coordinate 112,794,653 downwards.
ACCACCACCAACCTGATCCTCACCACCACTACCATTACAACTGCTGTTGCTACTATCTTTGAGGCTGCTATTGTTGACCTTATTCTTCTTCCCTTTCATCCTCTCGAGCATCCCCACACGCCCACCTGAGCTCCCTCAACTGACCACAACCTCCACCCGAACCCCTTGCACTCGAGTACATACTGAACTCGAGAGGAGCAACCCCTACCCGAGTATACAACTCAATCCAAGTTTCCTCCATTGCAAGTTATTCTCTAGGTAATCACCTCCTTCTTCTTTATCTTATTCTTCTTCATGATTCTTCTCTTCCTCTCCATATATTGAATAATCTTCTTTACCTACATTGTACACTCTTCATCACTAGTTAACTTGTCAACTTGTTAAAAACTCCATTGATGTTATATATAGAGATTAGAGTGTTAACTAGTTAGCTTGATAATCCCTCATTTAATAACCCTTTTAACCTCTCTACTAACTCTATTTTATATACATTTTAGAATATAATTATTAGTTAAAATGTTGTCTAGTTATATATGTGCATGATTTAGGTATGCGTAGTATTATACTTCTAGTTGGGGTGGTGACCTAGGTTTTGATATAAGTTTTATATATATATATATATATATATATATATATATATATATATATATATATGTGAGCCATGTTATAGAGTGTCATTGCCATACAGAAAATTTAATCATGTTTATATATATATATATTTCTACATGGCAATGACACTCTCAAACATGGCTCACACACACACACACACACACACACACACACACACACACATATATATATATATATATATATATATATATATATATATATATATATAGTTCATGTGTAGGATGAGAGATTGCAATGTTACCATACTAAAGTGCCATGCTAGAATAGATGTATACTTGAGGTGTTGTTGTGTGCAAGTGTATAGGAATTAGGATTGATGATGGTATATATATTAGAGGTTGTGGTGATGGTCTATATATATATAAAGAATCACCATAACCTAGTAATTAATGCACATGGTTAGAATTACATGACATCTTTAGTTTTAGACCATTGTTAGTAGTGTAGTTAGCAACATTTACTTATTGTGTACAAATATTACAGGACCATTTTATATCCTTGTGCACGAAGACCTAGAGAGAGAACACTAGTAACCTATGTGTTAGAGGTGCAACTTAGCACCTACACAAATCCTAGTTATGACCGCGATTGTGACATATGAGAAATTATACCTTTATATGACTTGTAAATATTGTGGAACTAGTAGACTAAGTGTAAACATACTTTATTGGTCTTTGACTTGTCAACATTAGACAACCTACTTAGTTAGAACGCTTGTTTTGTCTGGACTCTACTTGACTCATGACATTGCATATGTTGAACTCTTGTGCATGCTTAGCGTAGTGTAATGTAGTGATTGATATTTATTGTTATATATTCATAGGCACCGAAGTCGATTCTACCTTGGTTGCGGGTTTCGGATCCTTAGTTGTTCACATCGGAGTTCAAGGCAAGTATACCTTGTCTTGTTGTATTGTTTAAATTTAGTTATTATAGTTCGCATATTTTTTAATATTATATAACTGTGCGCATCTGAGAATGACTCGGGTGTAGTCGACGAAGGCATTGATGTTAGGACCTGTGTTTGACCTAGTGTCTAGTGGACGCACCTAAAGTTGAGGAGTTATCATTATGACTCCCTGGCCTTGTCACGTATCATTGCACGTCACAGATTGAGTTCATGTAGGGACGCGAGCTTCATACTTGACTGGCCATCAGTGTGAGCAGCACGTATGACGGTATTTAGCATAGTTGTATATTTTTTTTGTGACTTGCATTATAGTACGAGATGTCCATATCGTATTCACGACTTGTATATTGGCATTGGGCGGGAATGATAATTAGTAAGGCGTATGGGACAGACATTTGGCTACTGTAGTTTCAGAGTAAACTATGGGGTTGTGAGCCTTAGTGTTACCCGGTTATGGGCTATGTGTTACCCGATTATGGACAAAAATGCTTGTCGATACATCTGTAGAGGTTACTAACTGCGTGCTATTATGATCGGTATTGTAGTCAGTATATACTTTTGGCATCCAGTTTACAGCTATTGCCAGATACATAACCTCTAGCTTGATGTTATGCTTTATACCTTTTACCTACCCATACGTACCAAGGTTGTCTTTAAGTGCATTTCACTTAGCTGGTTAGTTCACCCTCGAGATTACACAGCATTTACTTTATGATATATACTTTTTGTATCTTATTATGTCCCTCTGAGAACCTGGTTCCTTTCCAGATCCAGACGAGCACTTGTACATGACCATCTACGGAGCAGGAGTGGAGACTGGATTTGTGGCTGAGGACTTTGAGGCATTTTCAGAGGAGTTCCCGTGATTTGGGGTACACTGCTGCTTTGGGCTAGAGCATCTTTATCTAGCTAGTCGATGTTCTAGTCTAGTATTATTATCTGTCCTTCCATACTTTTATTTTAGCATTGTATTCAGTAGGTTTGTTCCCATCAGACTTATTTATGTTGTATTATGACATCCAGACTCCGTACTTATTTCCAGTATTTATTTTAGCACTTCTTATTTATATTCTATAGATGAGATTAGATATTTATGTGCTGCATGTTAGCATAATGGACTTGATAATATTTTAGGACAACATAGTACGCTTCGTCAGGTCCATTAAATTGGGAAATTCTTCGGAGTCGTATTAGCTGGCCACTGCCACGTGGCCTGGTCCCGTATATTTTGGGATTAGGGCGTGACATATTTACTTTTAACAATCTAGATCATTTGTGCGTTCCGATCAGCAATACCCTATTAATAATATCTGAGTCAGGACAGAAAGAAGTAAACTTGGAACACTTATGCTTATCACACCACTTTACCGTATGATCTTATTGTTGCATGATTGTCCGCTGTGCATATATCTATTTTATTATTTCAGTTGTAGCTAAAACTTATTCATCTATAACTAGTTCAATGTGTAGTACATAATTGCAAAATGATTGCTTGAGCAGGTAGACTATGCCATCGTACTGTGCCTAAGTATTTATGTTCCATCATGATGTCTTGAAATGCTTGATATGATAACTTTGTATAGAGACTTGTTATGGTCATGGACAACTTATGCACAAGGTATAGGAGTTCCTGTGAATGGTCATCGGGGCAACGTAACCACTTTATCCTACGCAGAAAATAAAGGTAGCTGCGCTAGCATCTCACGCGGGTAAGACGGGGTTGCTCGTAGCGGGGCTAGCTACTGGCGCTACCACCATCAACGTCTACTTAGTCTACAGTCCAAAATAGCTCGCAAAGCCAGTGATCCCATATGTATATTTAAACTGTGCAAGCTAACTATGTCTTCATGGCAGGGAAGGTCGTGATAAGTTATGTACAGGATGTTCTGACGGGTAGGTAAAGTCACCGAACGGTAGTATATTCATTTCAATTATTTCATATATATTGCATGTTGTAACTTATACTAAGGCAAGATAGAAAGTCCACAACGATAAATGATATGCTTCACATGAATGCTATGTCAATTTGGTTAGTTGGGTTAGATTGCCCTCACCAGTACTTTTCAAAGTACTGACGCTCGTTGCAGCAGGTTCCCCGAGCCAAGGCAACGCGGCGAGGAGCTGAAGCTTCTTCCCCCAACTGGTCCATTACTCGGTGTAATCTGTTCGTGTCTTTTGAAGCTTTTAGAAATCATCCGGAGCTCGTGCACACATCTTATGTAGCTCTGAGGCAAGCCGATAGCTTAACCCGAAGGTATTTATTATCTTGTGAAGTTTAGTATGGGCTGTAATGTATGGAACAACTATCTTATTTTGCGTCCCTCTTGTAAGCCCGTGCGGTACCCTTTTACTTTTGAGTCAAGAGTTGTAACAAAGATGTATATTATCAATAAATATAACTTTTCTTCATGTCAATGTGTGTTCTTTAGCTTCCGCACTCAGTTGTTGTGTTTCTCTTTCTCTTTATATATATATATATATATATATATATATATATATATATATATTATGCTAGGCCTTGTGTGGACGCACCTTACGCTCGTACGACATCACGCCCGGGGGACGAATAGAGATTCTGTGGAATCGGGACGTGACAGGAAGCTCGTAGATGAGCAAGATGCCAAAGCATACGTAATTTGTCTTTATATATATTTTTTAATTTAATTAGATTATTTTTATAATTTAATTATATTCTAGGTTTCTAGGTCAAAACAGTCAAACTAGGTTAACTCTAGGTTAAACAATTAAACTATGACATTTTCTAGTTTCTAGGTTGCTTTTTTTATCCATTCTAATGGTTTATGAAGTTATATTAGGTTATATTAAGATTGTAAAAGCATATAAAAGAGGAAACCTTATCTATCGCATATAAATTAATCGACAAGGGTGATTACTATTTCATTTAATTTCAAAAATACTAAGAAACAACACTGTAAATACTTAAAATTATGCACCTTGGTTAATATCCTATTTTAAGAAACAATACTGTAAATACTATAAATACTTAAAATTATAATTTTATGCAATTTATTTTAAATCTCATAGGAATGGTCCAATACCGATTTCGATTCTGATACTTTGAACCTTGGTTAATATCCTATTTTAAGATATCATAAAAATCAAATATAGTAAATATAACTCAAATTATATACATATACTATGATATCTGGTATCTAATATTATACACTAACCGAAATCAAGTATAGCACATATAAATCTAAAATTCTTAACTCTAAACCTATTTATATAAATAAATATAGGAGACGTATGAGACGTTAGAGGGGGGCGTTGAGAGCAGTACGCCGACTGAGAGAAACGATCGGTAGGTACAAGCTGTCGGAAGAGAGAAATGCGACAACGTGTACGGTACTGGATCGTTGGCATCCCAGCCATCGGTTCTTTCCAGAGCTCCTCCGACGGCTACTCCAGCTCCATCAGTGCCCGGCTTCGGCGTTCCTTCTGGTGTGATGTCTTTGGAGCAGCTCACGACGACTGTGCATGAGCTACATGGGTTATGACTGGCCCAAGAGAGGGGTAGGGGTTTTAATTTCAAGGACAAAATTCTGCTAAGGAGGGTAGAGTTGTCACTACCACTTTTTCGGAGAGGGATATTTTTATCTTTTTCTATTATAGGTAATATTGGCATTTCAAAAATTTATTATATTAAATGGTATTTCATAATTATTTAGTTATGGTGTATGTTATATATTATTTATTGTAGTACTTAGAATATTTTTAGCATGTTACTTTATATTTTGGACTTGTGTTAGTAGACCTAACTAGACTAGACTTGACACATGGACCAACATTTAATTAGTTTAGACTCGAGCCCAATTATTTAACCTATTTCATTAAGTTGGTAATTTAATTAGTCAAACCATTAGGAGTAGAACCTTCCTCCTTAATTATTTTCTTCATGACAAGCTCCAAAGGACATTTTAGACATTTTACATTACTTGAGACTCAAGGAAGGGGGCCGACCTATATAAAGAGGAGAAATTTCTCTCTCCTCCTTTTTTTCATTTCAAAATTCTAGATCTATAATTTCCCTTCCAAATTCCTTCATTTTCTACACTAATCCCTACCAAATTCACTTCCCAATCATCCTCTACTTAACCATTGGAGCTATTGGATCAAGGAGGAGGCAAGGATTTACAAGGAGGTAAAATGTGCACAAGTTGAGGGGTCTTTGCATCTAATTGGAGACTTGTATTGGGAATCCTTCTCCCAACAGGTATAATTCAGAATTCTCCTTCTAATTAGACTCTAAACCTGTAGTTTAATCATTATGAACCCTCCCATGTACTAGGACTACCTATAGGAAGAAGAATTGACTACTAGGAACCCTTATTTTGGAAATTATAATGTGTTTTGTGCCAATTTTAGGAGAATTCCGAGATTGGCACATTATGTGCTTGTCAATAGATAAACTAGACCAAATTGACATATTTTTGAGTGTGGTGAGTCTAGTGTCGTATCCACAATTGGGTATGTGTAGGCCGGGTCATGGCAATTTGATGACACGGGTTGATTTGGGAGTTTTTCCTTCGACACAGGGGTGTATACATGCCATATTTTGACACGGACTCGTAGTTGAGTACCTAGCACTTTATATTATTTAGAATTGTAATTCTAGACTTGCTCGTATCCTTCATGATACTTTTGGTGATCTGTCGGGGCCGTATCGCAAGCGTATAATAGATTGATTATGATACGGGTGCGGTGCACCCCACTTGTTTAATGAGTTGTTAGACACTTCATTAAGTGTTGTTTTGTATCAAATTTATAGGGTATAGTTAGTGTATGATATATATATATATATATATGTGTGTATGTGTGTGTGTGTGTGTGTGTGTGTGTGTGTTAGAGTATATATAAATATTGGCTATGTTTAAACTAGTTGTTGATGCATATTGGATGTATATAAGAGTAGGGGGGTGTTGGGGACTGTTCTTGGACTGATGTGGGCTGTGGTGGCCTTGTGCTTGTTGCTTGCCTAGTAGATGAGGAGGTCTTTATTGAACTTAGATAAGAAGAGATGGGGGAGGTCTATAATGGGTTATGGTGGCTATCAGTTATATCAGCTGATATATACACTGCTTGCAACATAAAGCTAGGAGCAGCAACACAGTGAGGGTTGCACTTGCACAGTCGGGTATTGGAGTACTTGTGGAGCAACTTTTATGAGGTATCACAGCAGTAGCAGCCAAGCATTGAGTGTTGTAAATGGATGTTAGCTTATGAGCCAAGAGAGGAGGGTAGGCATGGACTGTATACAACAGCGGGGGTAGACACTGGCATTCTTACATAGTTAGGATAGGCAGAAAAGTGCACCATTGTGCATTTGACTGCACAATAGGGGATGCAACACTGTCGGGCAAGAGTTGACACAGTGGCTATTAAACGAGAGTGGCAACAACATTTTAGGGATGCATATGTAACAACAGTAGGTCTGTTTGGTTGGGGCTGTTATGGAGACATGTTAGAGGGCTTGTATACAATATTAGAATATGATGGTTGATAGATTGGTTAGTTGTTGGGTAAGAAGTTAAGTTAGTTAATTATAGATATATGTTAACTATTAGAAGGTTGTATGAGTCTGTTAGTATATGATAGTTGATGTCTAGTTAGTTGATTTGTATATATTAGTTGTGGTGAGTTCTAATGTTAAGATATTATGTTTGATGTTAGTTGTTTAGATGTTAGTTTGTGTTGTTAGTTAGAACAAGGAATGTTATATTGATGGTTAGTTGAGTATTTGGTTTAGATACTATATTAGTCAATAGGTTGTGAACTTGGTTGTAGTTAGATGAGTATATGATAGTATATGTATGTATGTTGGTTATATATATGTTAGTATACATTAAGTTATAGATATTAGTTACACACATGATTAATGATATATATTATTAGATATATATGATAGTATATATATTGGTATATATATGAGATAGCTAGTTAGATTAGCTAAGTCTAGTATTACCTTGTGTTACCAAGGTAATGTTAAGGTATTGGAGTTTACTCAAGGTATTGGGTATTTGTGTCAAGATGGGTTTTAGGTAGTGTGATACCAAGTTGGCTCAAAGCCAAGTATCCACTTAGTGTTAGTTTAGCTATGGATACTATATATATTCATTTTGTATATCTTATATAGTATTTTCGTATATAGTATTTTATGTATCTTACGATACGGTATAATGTTGATACACTAGTATCCTAATATAGCTAGTATAGCCTAGATACATAGTGTATGGACCCAATATCCTAGAGATGGACTCATACAACCTAGAAGTAGCTAGTTTGACTAGTTTGACCTAGAGTTGACATAGTTTGACTATTTTGACTTAGAGATGGCCTAAAGACCTAGAATTTGACTAGTTTAGCTTGTTATCATTCCAAAACCTTATATTGATGTAATATTTCATATTTAGGTCTTCGAGGCACCATTTCGAACATCGTTGATATTGTTCACCGGATTCCAGGCGAGTACATTCGTTGATAGTTTTTCATTTATGATACCCTCTATGTTTCTTGTATTTAGTGTAGATATCCTTAATTTTTTGACACTTGGTTACACGGATTGGTATTCCTGGATCCGGTCATGAGATGTTATTCTTGGTAGTTCCTGACATATTTTTTGTGCCAGCCCCGTTGTTCTTGTACATGTATGGACACTGATTCATGAGAAGATTAACGTCCTTCTTGTGGAATTCCGTGTCATAGATTGTCATGGTTGGATCCATTATACTAGTCGAGGGCGAGGAGTATTTAGTGTAGATATGCGATCGTACCCCGTAGTTCTTGTTTTTCTGACTAGTGTTAATCATATACCGCAAGTATGATTAACCAGGCCCGTAGTTCTTGAGCAGTACCCAAGCCGATCACATGTTGTCACTAGTACTCACTCACTTAGATAGTTGTACCTCTTTATTTCCATATATGATGTTCGTACCTCTTGTATGTATTTTTCGTAGTTCTTTATTTCAGTATACTTCTGCCATGCTCTATTCATCTGGCATATGCTCTATATTTACTATTACATAATTTTTATCATTTATTAGAACTGCTGTTAGAGGTGTGCTTTATTCCAATCCTGATTGGATAATATTTCATGATTATTGTGCTCCCCATTCTGGACCTCGGAGTGATGCTATAGATTGGACTGCTTTTACCCTGTGGACTTGAGGTGACTATTGTAGAGATTAGTTAATATTTATTTTTTATATCTTGTCTAGTTCTCTTCTTGTAGAATGTTATGATTATCCTTCCTATTCATTCTTCTTCTAGATTATTGTGATTGAGTATGTTATATGTTGTTTTATCATGGTCTCCTTATGGAGTTGGATATGGTGAGACTACTAGCTATAGATAGTTGACCTAGACATCATTCTACTGTCGTTGCTATGGCATAGGCTGAACGTACCACATACTCGTGCTCAATCATCCGGGTGCGAGTCGTGACACTAATCAGTCGCTAAATACAAATAGTGACATAAATATATATTTTAGCGACGAATAATTCTATCGCTAAAACAGTGTATTTTTGTAGTGTATATGTTAATGTAGTTAGAGAGATTTTAGAATTTTTATTTTATTTATTAACTACATGAGAGAAACATACGTGTAGTTGGTAGTTAGACTTTTTTAATCAATTAGTAGAGGATATACATACAGCTTAGATGGTTCATTTTTGAGCCATTTCTAAGACGTCATTATAATAGTAAATATATTTGAAGGGGTTGTTTTGTTCGACGAAGTATAACAAATGAGATAATTCAAAAATTGATATTTTGCATATGCATTGCGGTGAATTGGAACAAAATAAGATGGTGTTTGGTTGGAGAAAAGATGGCCGAATTTAGATATTTATTTACAACTCACCCGAACTACATAAGTTCAAATGTTTGGTTGCAAGGGTGGGAACTCGGTTACAGTTTCATGTCGGTGAAACTCACTTAACTTTTTGATTTGATGTGACTGGTGGGAGTTTTATGTCGGCGAACTCGGCCGAGTTCACAGTTCTATGGTGAACTCGGTCGAGTTCGGACGTTTAGTTGCAAGAGTGGAAAAGTGAATTTTTTTTTTGACCCTTTGCCGTTTCATGTTAGGTAAGAAAATGTCACTTCTCACCTCCAAGAAAAATTGGAGAAAGTAGGAGGAAGAAGGAGAGTTAGGACGTTTGGTTGCATGAAAGTGAGAAAGAAAGTTTCTTATGAGTAAATTAAATTTTGGAGTAAACTAAAAAAATATATAACAAATTATTGGAGTAAATTAAATTTTGAAAAACCACTATAATATTTGTCAATGAAATTTGTCTTAAATACAAATTTTGTTCACATATAAATTTTTATTTTTAGAAAATTTATATTCAGTAATTATATGTCAATTAAAATAAACAATAATTACTTAATAAATTTATATTGCAATATTTAGGTTTAAAATGACAATTATTTGTGTGAAGAAAAAAATTGTGGGTAAACAACATTAACTTTCAACAACCATTCAAAACAATCGAACTCATTTTTTCTCCACTTTCAGCAACCATCCAAAAAACCAAACTTTTTTTCTCCACTTCCAATTCGACCACCCAAACAACATTTTGAAAGTCAAAACTTATGCATACATAAACCCCACTTCTCCACTTTCGTGCAACCAAATAGCCCCTAAAGTGAAATAAAAAATCTTTCGTTTAGGTGATTTGAAGAAGTGGAGGTTAGAAGTTAAAAATACTAACGTTTGGTGTTTGATTGATTGTTGAAGTGGCTGAAAAAGTATAACTTTTTATTGAAGTGACATGAATAGTAAATCTTCTTTTTGTTAAAGGAGAGAGGAAGTGGTCATCCAACCAAATGTGTGAAGTGGGAATGTGGATTTTCCACTTCCGCGCTATACTTCGGAGGAAAAAACTTGGATGTCAAAAGTCCAATTTTATGCCAGATGAGATCTACTATTAATGTCAAATCACAATAATTCTTATTTACAGATCCTAAAACCAAACACGTGAAGTGGTTAAAAATTCAAATTTTCACCACTTTTGTGCTCCAAATCCGCAAAACAAATAGCCCCTAATAGAAATAAACATCTATACAAAAATATTAAATTGTCTTTAGGTGGATATTTGGTTGCTTGAGCTCGGAGGGAAAGTGAAAGGTTTTCTGTAACAGTTTTTTTGCAGGACAATTCACTTGTTTGGATGAGGGGTGAGCATTATTCAATTTTGGACAGAGAACCGAAATGAATCGAATAAGATATTCGGTTCGGTTTAAAAATAATTGGCTCAATTTTAAAAATACTAAAATTTAGTATGCGATTTTTGTTTCAGCTTTGGATTTTGGTTTTGGTCCAAAACCGAATAAGACTAATACAATTATTAAATACCATCAATTTTATGCATATTTTATGATTATAAATGTGTATATGTTTTTGTATATTTTGAACACAATAATTCTATGTATGTGTTTTAAAATTCAACTTTGATAATTTAGCAACTAATCCAACTTTAACTTTATGGCACAACTTTTGATATACAACAAATGTGTGTATAAAAATTATAAATTTTTAATATAATTTAGACTATATTTCAATTTGATACCCTCAAATTTTTAAGTTTTTTCAACCTGATACCGTAAACTTTAATATTAGACAACTTATTACCTCAAATATGATTGTACAACTTAATACCCTAACATTGTTAATAGAAAATCTTAAATGACAAAAATGTAATATCCTGCTCCGCACGATGCGTTGTGTTTGTTCATTGGCTCGAATGGCCTGGTTGTACTTGGATTCATGAAGAGAAATCATACAGAGAACTTAGTGCTCGAGGCAGAGACTATTCTTTATGGTGGATAGTTTCGATCCCCCTCTTCTTTACCTTCATAATTAAAAAGTAATATTGCTGATTTTTGTTTGTATGCCATGAGTCTGTAATGCTATGTAAAAAGAACCAAGATAAAAGAGAGATATGATTGTTGTCAACTTGTTATATAGAAAATAGGTCAATATACTACAACTACTATAGACGTGGATATTTGGACTGCTATTATAGATATTGATTATAGAACTATTGTAATAGAAACATAAAATATTAAACTATTGATATAGACTTATGTAATATAGTCTATTTTTATGTTATCATATGGATTATAGTATTTTGATTATATTAATAGGTGGAATATCATACTATTGTTTCAGAGATGGAACGTGGAAAAGGTTTTGGATCGTTAATTTGCCAAGGTTGAATCCATGTACTAGAAAGTAAGTAAATGTAGTAATCCTTGGACTGGAAAGAATAGTGCGAGAAATTGATCAAAAAACTTTAGTAGTGGGGAAAAGAATCTGTTGTATAGTTATTCCAGTTTATGAACCATGCATATATTTTATACTTAAATTATTCACATATTTATATAGTCATTCGACAACTTATGCACAATGTTTGGTTTTCTCGAACGGTTGTTGGGGGCACCAGACCTATGTCGACTTAGGGAAAACTAGGATAATAAGTTCCGAGCACAGGTATTTGGGGACCTTAGGTGAGGCTAGCTATATGCACATGAAAAGATTACCATCTTACCATGAATAGTCTAGTATAGTTTGTGGTGCTATTGGACGTCATAGTTAAGCTGCATGCTAATGTTAGTCTGTTTACAGACTTATCTATTTGTTTGTAGGGTCAAATTTATAACACACTTATATTTTTTGATGGCCAACAATTGATACAAGAACACATTTATGGAACATTTTTTATATCATAAAAGTTAATATTATTATAGGAAAGGAAAGTAAGCCTTTAGTAAGATTTACTTTGTCAAGTGATACACTTATGTTAGTCTACAAAATTGTTTATTGATATCACATGTATGTTTTTGGATTTGATTATGAAATATAACTGATCCTAAGGTAAGATTAGAAAGACCACATAATAATCTTTATATGCTCTCACGTGATTACCGTATTGATTTAGTTGAGTCAGCTATATGCCACTCACTAGTTTATTTTAATTTGTTGGACCCCCCTCCCAAGTGTGGAGTTTGCTTGGATGTACTGAGGCGTTGGAGCTCAAAATAACAACTTAAAGATGTTCGATCAGAGATAATTTATTTTGTATATAAAGGACATAATATATTAAAAATTGTTGTTTGTATAGTTTCTTGAGTTGTAAGCCTTGTGGCATATTATATAATATTATATTAAGAGCTGGTATTGTAATCAATATTTTTTTTTGGCCATGAGCTGTAGTAATTTTAATATAATATTATCAATAAAGAGAATCATTTTTGTATATGTTGTGTCTATTCAACTCTTTTCTTATCTCCGCAACAATGGCCTTATTTTTTGAGTTTTTTATCGACCGTGGTTGATCTTATCTTGTACAAGTATAATTTAGACTTGTACGATATTATGCCTAATGGCAAATTTTAGTTATGCAAAATAGAAACATAACATAATGGTACCAGGGCACAACTTTACTTTCTTAGACTCTCAATTAATTCTCTTAAACTATAAGTTGCTTCTATGATCATAGTCTATTGACCCTCCTTGATGTTCTGCTAAGAGTTTCATATAATAAGTCTAGATATCTTATAATTTCTCACGTGTGTATCTTATTGATAGGTGATGGCTTCGAAGGGTAGCAACCAATGATTTAAGTTGATTGTAAGAACATGATGTTTGAATAAGGATAAATTGGATGTTAGATGATCAACATGATATAGATATGATAAATTAAGTAGTGAGTATTAAAGGAAGTGTGCTTAGACTTCAGTGAATGAAAATGAGTTAATTTGTTTAAATGTAATAGTTTTAATTTGATTTTAGCTGATTACTGAGTGGCAGAGAAGTGGATGTTATGTTTGTGGTAGATGAAACAACCGTGGTAAAGATTGTCCGAAAGAATGCTGATTTAATTTATGGAGATGGACGTTTTCTGTGCTTAGTAGCTTAGTTTCCTGAGTGGTGTATTTGGTATCCCTACAGGGCATGTTTAATTTGTTATATAGATATTGATTAGTCAATGAGGATTGGATGGGTTAGTACAATATCATAGTTAGTTGTGATTTCGAATGTCACTTGTTGGATATTGGTTCGGATGACTAAGAAATGATGGTTGGCATACTAAGATACTATTGAATAAGAATTTGAATTTATAGAATGAATAGATTGGCTAAAAAATTAATGTGAAGATGTATTTAATTGTGGCTTAAGTTGATTAGATTTAGTTCTAGGTTGAGTGCAAAAAATTTACAGTACAATTAAAATTTTATTTGGAGCATATAAGGATCGGATGTCCCTAAGGATTTAGAAATGTTATTACTCGATGACAGAAGATAGTCTAAGTTGATTGGATTTTAAGTGTAGAATAAAATGATCTGATATCTAGTTTGGTAGATAGTATTAGTTGAAACATATTAGAGTTCACCGAATAAATATTTTTCTAGATGTGCATACTTGATAAGACTAAGGTGTATCATAGATCGATAAACATTGACTCATGGATATTATGGCCGGTTGAATGATGATTGTGTAGTATGATAAATTGTGAAATTATATTATCTTGATAGATTCTAGCTTTATGGACTATAGATGAATTGGATAATATTATTGAAGTTTCCCATGACTTGGTTAGGTAACCCTGGACATTCATTAATGGATATTAGTTGAACTTAGCTTTGGGAACATGGGATTTCCTTATGAGTGATCTAATAGATTAAGAGTTGCAAAATTGATGGGTTACATTAATTTTATGTCGATCTATATTTTGTAAGATTGAAACATTTGGTGACTGCGAGAATTGTCTTGATATATTAAGTAGTTTTAAGTTGATTTGGCTATACAAGTGAAATTAGACGCATAAAATTTAGTATAAGTTAGTTTGGAATTGGGTTATTTATGAATTATGATTGGTGATTAAGATTTTACGGTTTGTGATTGATGATTAAGATTTACAACTTAAAATTTGTGATTGAGATATATATATTTGAATTGGTGGAATTTACTGTACATATATAGGATTTAGGCTATAAGAGTTTATTAGATTGATGTTATCGATTATGATGTAACTCTGGATGATTGTTAGGTTGACTTACCATAGGAAAAGATTTTGTAAGATAGATTCGACCCTTGGATTGTTGAGAATGCTTATATTAGCAGGATGGTATGAGTATCCAAATTTAACTTTATGACGTAACTTTTGATATTATAAAATTTTAATATAATTTGGACTATATTTTAATTTGATACCCTCAACTATTCAATTTTTTCAACATGATACCATAAACTTTAATATTAGACAACTTAATACCTCAACTATAATTGTACAACTTAATACCCTAAAATTGTTAATAGAAAATACTAAATGACAAAAATGTAATATCCTGCTCTGTATGATGCATTGTGTTTGTTCATTGGCTCGAAGGTCATAGCTGTACTTGGATTCATGAAGAGAAATCATACAGAGATCTTAGTGTTCGAGGCTAAGACTATTCTTCATGGTGGATAGTTTCGATCCTCCTCTCCTTTACCTTCATAATTACAAAAATAATATTGCTAGTTTTTGTTTTCGTATGCCATGAGTCTGTTAATGCTAAGTAAAAAGAACCAAGATAAATGAGAGTATTATGATTATTGTCAACTTTTTATATAGAAAATAGGTTAATATACTACTACTATAGACGTGGGTATTTATACTGCTATTATATATATTGATTATAGAACTATTGTAATAAAAACATAAAATATTAAATAATTGATATAGACTTGTGTAATATAGTCTATTTTTAAGTTATCATATGGATTATAGTATGGTGATTATTTTAATAGGTGGAATATCATACTAATGTTTCAGAGATGGAACCTGGAAAATATTTTGGATCGTTAATTCGCCAAGATAGAATCCCTGGACTGGAAAGTAAGTAAATATAGTAATCCCTGGACTGGAAAGAATAGTACGAGCAAAGGATCGATAAAGTTTGGTAGTGGGGAAAGGAATGTGTAGTATAATTATTCCATTTTATGAGCCAGGCATATATTTTATACTTAAAGTATTCAGGTATTTGTATAGTCATTCAACAACTTGTGCACAATGTTGGGTCTTCTCGAACGGTTGTCGGGGGCACAAGAACTATGTTGACCTAGGGGGAACTAAGATAATAAGTTTCGAGCACATGCATTTGGGGACCTTAGGTGAGGTTAGCTATATGCACATAAAAAGATCACCATCTTACCATGAATTGTCTAGTATGGTTTGTGGTGCCACTAGACGTCATAGTTAGGCTTCATGCTAACGTTAGTTTGTTTACAGACTTATCTATTTGTTTGTAGGGTTGAATTTATGATACATTTATATTTATGATGGCTAATAATTGATACAAGAACACATTTATGACATATTTTTTATATCATAAATGTTAATATTATTATAGGAATGGATAGTAAGCGTTTAGTAAGATTTACTTTGTCAAGTGATACACTTATGTTAGTCTACAAAATTGTTTATTGATATCACATGTATGTTTTTGGATTTTCTTATGAAATATAACTGATCCTAAGGTAAAATTAGAAAGACCATATAATAATCTTTATCTGCTCTCACGTGATTACCGTGTTGATTTAGTTGAGTCAGCTATAGGCCACTCATTAGTTTATTTCAATTTGTTTACCCCCCCCCCCCCAAGTGTGGAGTTTGCTTGGACGTACTGAGGCGTTGGAGCTCAAAATAACAACATGAAGATGTTCGACCGGAGATGATTTATTTTGTATATAAATGACATAATATATTGAAAATTGTTGTTTGTATAATTTCTTGAGTTATAAGGCTTGTGACATATTATATTATATTAAGAGCCGGTATTGTAATCAATTTATTTTTTGGCCTCGAGCTGTAGTAATTTTAATATAATATTATCAATAAAGGGAATCATTTTTGTATATCTTGTGTCTATTCAACTCTTTTGCTTATCTCCGCAATAATGGCCTTATTTTTTAAGATATTTTATCGACTGTGATTGATCTTGTCTTGTACAAGTATAATTTAAACTTGTACGATATCACGCATAATAGAAAATTTTAGTTATGCAAAACTGACACATAACAAAATGGTACCAGAGCACAACTTTACTTTCTTAGACTCTCAATTAATTCTCTTAAACTATAAGTTGATTCTATTATCATAGTCTATTGACCCTCCTTGATGTTCTGCTAAGAGTTTCATATAATAAGTCTAGATATCTTATAATTTCTCATGTGTGTATCTTATTGATAGGTGATTGCTTCGAAGAGTAGCAACAAATGATTTAAGTTGATTGTAAGAACATGATGTTTGAATAAGGCTAAATTGGATGTTAGATGATCAACATGATATAGATGTGATAAAGTTAGTAGTGAGTATTAAAAGTAGTGTGCTTAGAATTCAGTGAATGAAAATGAGTTAATTTGTTCAAGTGGAATAGTTTCAATTTGATTTCAATTAACTACTGAGTGACAGAGAAGTGGATGTTACGTTTGTGGTAGATGGAACAACCGTGGTAAAGATTGTCCGAAATAATGCTGATTTAATATTTGGAGATGGACATTTTCTGTGCTTAGTAGGTTAGTTTTCTGAGTGGTGTATTTGGTATCCCTATAGGAAATATTTGATTTGTGATATAGATATTGATTAGTCTATGAGGATTGGATAGGGTAGTACAATATCATAGTTAGTTGCAAATATCGCTTGTTGGATATTGGTTCAGATGACTAAGAAATGATGGTTGGCATATTTGTAAAACCCCTAATTTTAAAAACTGTATTAACTATTTAATTAATTATTTAATTAATTTATAGTAATTATTAGCTAATTAGAAAAAATAAAATTTATTGGAATTTTATTCTAGGTATTTGTGCACTAGAGGATTTACGGATCAATTATTATTTTTCCTTAATTTATCACATGTAGGAGACCTTGTGGACGGTTGATAGATTTATTATATACACTAAAATAAATTTTTAGAATTATATATATATATATATATATATATATATATATATATATAGGGTTTATTAAAAGAAATAAAAAAGAAAAAGAATGAAAAAGAAATTAGAAAAGAATAAAAGAAAAAGAAAGAAAAAGAATTAAACTATAACCTAAACCCAATAGCCCTTAAACCCAACCCGCTATCCATTGCCTACCCAAACCCTTTAGCCATTAATTAAACCCGCTACCCACCCGCTAAGCAAAACAGCAGCAGCAGCCCAGCAAAACCCGCGCAGTGTAAACCCGACAACCCCGCTCCTTATATATATATATATATATATATATATATATATATATATATATATATATATATATATATATATATATATATATATAGAACAAACCCTAACCCTAAACCTAAATCTCCACTCGATCACCTGAGCGCCGACCTCCAGCCCAGATCGATGGAGTCGGAGCCCCAGCACCGCCCGCCGCTCATCCACGACCACCGCCACGTCCGCCGTTCGAGCCCGCGTCGCGACCGGAATACACAGAAATTGAACAACAACTTACCCCTGTTCGCGATTCGTTTCCCGCGCCATCGCTCGGCTCGACCAAACTCGACCCCGTCTTCACCGGTATGTTCACGACCTATCCCTCTCCCATCTGTGTGTATTAGTTTACTTCGAACAGCGTGTAATCCTAGGCAAAAACCGAGCCAAAGTTGGCAAAAACGACAACTTAAATTCTAGAATAACTACTGTAATGACCCATGTTCAAGGACTCGTATCTTCCACTACAGAGATCCAAACCTAGAAATTCTTTTTGCTATGTGAAGACCACCTAACCGAAATTAATTCCTGTCAATTACAATATTTTATTTGTTGCTGTATGCTTAATTAAATCGAATTAAAAATTACTAAAAATCCGTTTTCCAACTTCCAAAATTTGCGATACGGAGCACGCCCCGCCAAACGGGACTGCCTCGTAGCGTACCAATTGCACCGAAAGGCGCGTATGGTATTTTCAGACGTGTGGACTTTCGCAGAAACTAATTCGGACGCGTGTGCGCGTCGGAATCAACCCGTATCCGTAAAAAGTTCCGGTATCGCGACTTTTGCAAAACCTTGCACCATTTATTGTACGGTCGTCGAATGTGACGAAACTTGCGCCATTAGACTCAGGGTATCGCGTTGGTCATGTGACCCAATTTTCATGCAATTCTGAGATAGTTGACCAAACTGCCTATTTGCGGGCCCTATGGTTGACTTTTTGGGCAAATTTATGTTCGGCTCACCGAAATCCAAAATTGGATGTAACGTTGAGTTCGTATTGACATTTAGAGTTTGTTTGACCTATAATTTTATCCCATTTAGAGACCTTTACTCTTGGCACACTTTTCGGTACAAAATGGCCCATATGTGGAGTCCGTTTTGACCCAAAATTACCGTTTTGCCCTTGTGTACAAATTGGACGAAAGGGTAGTATTTTCTAGCTATCTCGCTTATTCTGAGAATGTTGGTGATGTTTATTTCAGCATCCGGAGATATTTATTTTGAGGCCGTAGTTTCTGACTCTTGGTGTTTGACATCTGGACCTTACATGTTGCAGCTCTCTTGCCAGGCAAGTATATCTTGCCAAATTATTTATAGTACTTTGCATGCTATTTATATTTTTATATATTTATTGCATGTATAGTTTCGTTCAGTCATTACTATATATTAGATATATTGACACACACTTCACACCTAGTATCATGAGAGGACAACTATTAGACGTATGGGCTTTAATCACTCTAGTAAATTATAGTATCTAGCTCGTACTACGGTAGTGTGTCGCGCTGGTCGCTACCCCCGAGGTATATCAATTTCTTGTGTCGCGCTGGTCGCTACCCCCGAGGTATGTCGATTTCTGATATTCTAGATGTGTGTGTGAGTTGTGAGGTTTAGATCGAGTAGCCTACCCATGCCCATACGTCGAAAAGTTGTCCTCATTTGCATTCATATAGATTGTCTCGTACTGCATACTTAAATATTTTCAAACATTATGCATGTTTACTGTATTCAATTGGCATTCTTCTATGTATCTTGTTATGTTCCTTTGAGGGCCTGGTCCCTTGCCAGGTATAGACGACCATGAGTACCCACATGAGTACAGACCCGGACCTGACGCTTTACTTTCTACTGAGAAGATCTTAACCACTGAGCACCATTGATTATCTCTAGCGCTGGATCTTTTAGCTGACACTTTTATCATTACCTTATTTTATATTGGTGATCTTACTATTCTCTTTTATTTTAGTTTTGTTATAGTCATTGGTAGTGGATTTGTCTCCACCCGACTATCATTGTTGGATTATTCAGACTCATTGTTCTAGTTTAGTTATTTCTTTTGTATGACTTGTTGTATTGATGAGATTAGTATATCTGTGACTTGTGACACTATATATACCACATGTGAGTTATTATTCATATTACAGCATACGTGTGTATTATGGTATCCATATATTGGAGTTGCCATATACATACGGCTAGCATGCTTACGTGTTCCTAGTCCTATATATTTTGGACTGGAGCGTGACATATTTTTGTGGTGGCCCATGCAGCTCGAGAGCATATTATCTCGGTTATGTTACTATACCGAGCAAGCCTACAATTAGGATTAGAGTATAGGATCTCATCCACAATTGACTATGACTCATCTTCCTTCCAATCTGTTCTATCTAAATAATCGCATCCTGCTTGATTCCTGTGCTTCCCTAATAGTTACTTGAGTATAGCCTTCCCCTAGAACATAGGAACCCTTGTTGTTAGAATAATAATTAGGGTAATAATCCTACCAAGAATACAACTAGAGTATTGACATATCACTAAGTTTAGAATATCTAGTGAACCCTAGCACCCTTACCTATAGATTGATTTGCCATTACCCCTCGATATATTTATGAAGACTTGAGGGTAGTATAAATACTACTAGGGTTAGTTAGAAATTTGACCATATTGTTTGACCCTAGTATTGAGGGACCACTAGAAATCCAAGGTTGAATATTAGGACTGAACCTAACTTTCATAGTGAGATAGTATTATAAAACCATAAATTTAGATTCTTGTCTTGATATTAGCAGGACAATATCTTAGGAGGCCAAGAGCAATGAATCGAACATTTCTCTAGATCATACCTCAAACACAGAGATTAGCATACCACCTTCCCATTAGACAACCATGATATTATCTAGAGCCTTTCTATTTAAATTCAAATCTTGTTCAACTGAAAACCTAGCGCTCGCTATTTGTGTGACGACTAATTATGTTCTTCTTTTCTTTTAACTTGTGCCACCTAACCCTTCCATTCTTAATATTAACTCTTTTGTTCTATGAGCACTATGATTAAGACCTAAGATGACCATTACCTATGAAGTTTTATAATAGGATTCCCTAATAAGTACCAATATCTTTTCTCGCATACCCTAATAGAAGTTTCTTCTTTATCCTTAAGACAGTACAATATTAGTTATTGTTCTAAGTTGGGTAGTATGCCTCACAACATAGTATCACATAGTCCTCTTAACCCATTGATGAAGTATAATGGAATGACACCAACTATAGACTTGCATAAGAAGATAGTATTTATTCAGACAATAGAACTTAGAGTCTCATACCCCTATTTGGTCGACTAACAACTTAGATAAGGAGTTAGTATGACAAATGTAGAGACTGTAGAGTCTTATCTTTTTATGAACTTAAATTATTATATACCTTCTTTCATCATAATCCAACGTATTTATATTTTCTGTACCACCTTGACTTATGTCGCTATTATAGCCTAGTTTTGCAAGCTTATTCTTTTATCGAGCTTGATCATGATATATGTATTATTGGGTATACACACTAATACATTTCAGAATCAGTATATTATGGTCTGATCAACTGTAGTGCTCTTGATTCGCCCCTCGCATGACTACTTATGTGGATTGAGATAAATTTGACTTAGCTTCTTAGACGAATGTACTTGCCCCCTAGACATGTCTGAGCGTATCGTATCGGTTACATAACTGTACTGATACGAGCATGCGAATAAAAAACTACCAAATAGAATTTCAATCCACAACTGCCTTGGCAATTTCTATTTGAATTCTTTAAACACCTTGACCTCCATACTTCTATTCTATTACCTCCCCCTTGAACTTTTTATCATTGTTTTTCATCTTTCCTTATTTCAGAAAGATAAAACCTCGTGCTTGGTATAAGTTTGATACACTGATAGTACTAGATATACCCCATAGGTTAATCACATGACTTGGTGACTCTCTTTTATAATTAATTAAGGGCATATCATATATGATATATTTGTGTGTTAAAAACTTTGAGGATTGAATAACACGATTAAATAATTTGAGGAATAGTTTTCCTAGATGTATAACCTTAGGTGATAGGTGGATAAATTTTAAGTTGGGTAGATTATAAACTCCCTCACCCAAAATTAGGCCTACTTGGCTTAGATAGTGAGACTAGGGCTAGTTTGAATCCAATTGGGAATAGAATATGGTGTTTTAAAATAATTTTTACAATAATTGTATAACTTAGCGCACATTACCGTTGCTTCGATAATTGGAGCACTACACTAGCCATTGCCCTCCTACAAATTTCACACTCTTGCCCTAGACATGACCGCCTTCTATTCTGACCTTGGTGTAACTTATAATTATACTCTCTTGTGCTACATTTTAGTCGCATGCTACATTTTAGTCGCACAACATTCGTCATAGACGTTATTATTTAATTCTAAATAAAATCAATTTTGTATCCTTGTGCGTTCCAATCAAAATTGGAGACACAATCTTGACCCATTTTGTGCAACCTAATTGATGATAATATTCTACTCTGAGCCCCCTATGTCCATGACACTGGTGTCCCACCTAATTTTATCCCCATGTACTTCTAATTAATTCCAGAATACCTTACGCATTAATTTTAGTTAAATTAATCCAATTTCTATTTTTGTGTAATTTTTTAATTATTGGGCACTTTTATGCAAAAATGCATTAAGGTGTCCACACCATTGGACAGTACATGAAGAAATCTATTTTTTCCTTCATATAAATTTTTCTCATAATTTTCGGAATGTGCAACGCGCAACATCGTACCCTCATTTAATCCTAGCCTTGTATTTTAAACAATGCAAATTATATCCCTCCAAACATCCCCATGACAATTAGAAAATCAGGGAGGTTAGGATGGAAGAAGGTACAAAATAAGCTGTAAATCTCTATCTTATACCATCCTTGACTTTCTATCGTGGCTTAGTTTTAATTTCGAGGACGAAATTTTTATAAGTTGGGTAGAATATAAAACCCCTAGTTTTAAAAACCATATTAACTATTTAATTAATTATTTAATTGATTTATAGTAATTATTAGCTAATTAGAAGAAATAAAATTTATTGGATTTTTATTTCTAGGTGTTTGTGCACTAGAGGATTTACGGAGCAATTAGAAAATATATTTCTATATATATATATAGGGTTTATTGTATGCACTAAAATAAATTTTTAGAATTTTCTATATATATATATATATATATATATATATATATATATATATATATGGTTTATTAAACGAAATGAAAAAGAAAAAGAATGAAAAAGAAATTAGAAAAGAATAAAAGAAAAAGAAAGAAAAAGAATTAAACTATAACCTAAACCCAATAGCCCTTAAACCCAACCCGCCATCCATTGCCTACCCAAACCCTTTAGCCATTAACTAAACCCGCTACCCACCTGCAAAGCAAAACAACAGCAGCAGCCCAGCAAAACCCGCACAGTGTAAACCCGACGACCCCGCTCCTTATATATATATATATATACCATATAGAACAAACCCTAACCCTAAACCTAAATCTCCACTCGATCACCTGAGCGCCGACCTCCAGCCCAGACCGTCGCCGCCGGAGCCCCAGTACCGCTCGTCGCTCATCCGCGACCACCGCCACGTCCGTCGTTCGAGCCTGCGCCGCGACCGGAATACACAGAAATTGAACAGCAACTTACCCCTGTTCGTGATTCGTTTTCTGCGTCATCGCTCGACCAAACTCGACCCCGTCTTCACCGGTATATTTATGACCTATCCCTCTCCCATCTCTGTGTATTAGTTTACTTCGAACAACGCATAACCCTAGGCAAAAACTGAGCCAAAGTTGGCAAAAAATGACAACTTAAATTCCAGAATAACTGCTGTAATTATCACGACCCGCACCCGGTGTAAGGGTACAAGTCGGAAACAACGCCCAACCTACGCTGCATAATTGACGGTTGAACGCTGTCTGGATAATCTATCTAACAATATAATGAACCACCAAAAAAGATAATATACTCAATCACAGAACTAAGATGAAAATGATCACGAATCAGATAAAGAATATAATAGTCACAATACATCTCATGAGTCTAAAATAATACATCAATGAGTCTGAAGAAATAACAAAATAAGCTGGAGACAAATCCAGTACAAAGAATACTACGAAGCTACAACTCCAGGGTCAACTATCTCAGTTGGGATAAGTCCCTCCTGAGCCAGGGTCTCAGAATCTAAACCCACAACATCCTGGGGTCCATAATAGGTAGGGTACCACTCCTCAGTGTCATCTGGAAAAATATATCCAGTCAGGAAAGAAGCAGAGTACATCTCTAACAGCAGTCTAATAAATGATAAAAATTATGTAGTAGTAAATAGATGTGAATATACAAGATGTACAATAGATACGAGAGATACATACAATAAGAAAATACTAGAATAAATACAATAATGAACAATATGCCAATAAACAAGAATACTAATGACTAAGTGTGTGAGTACTAGCTTAACATATGATCGGCTTGGGAAAGATGAAATGCGGCCTGGCTAATCATACGTGCAGTGTATGATCAACACTATTCAGTAATCAGCACTTGATATAATAGGGGTATTGATCACATATCTATACTAATACTCCCCACCCTCGACTGGTATAATAGATCCAACCATGGTATGCTATGGCACGAGATTCCCCAAGAAGATAACTAGTCTTTCCGAGAATCAGTGTCTGTACATGTACAAGATAACCAATAAAAGAATACTTGCACCATATACACTATATACCAAGGAATAACATCTCATGACGAGATTCGGATATACCAATCCGTGTAACCATAGTGTCAAGAGAACATGGATATCTACACTAGATACAATAAACATAGAGGATATCATAAATGAGAAACTATCAGAGAATGTACTCGCCTAAAGTCCAATGAATAGTCTCACAGATGTCTAACACGGTGTCTCGAAGACCTAGATATAGAATACAACATCAATACAAGGTTCAGGAAAGAAAATAATAGTCAACTTCTAGGCCAATAAGTCAATTCTAAGTCAAAAGTCAACTATGGTCAACTCTAAGTCAACTAAGGTCAAACTATGATCAACTAAGTATTTCTAGGTTGCTAAAACATAACAAAAAAATATTGGGTCAAGATACTAAAATCTAAGTCAAGAAACCCACATCTTAAAAAGTTAGGATACCGTATCTCCGGATACGTAATTCCTAAGGTAAAACATCAATAATATAAATCAAACAATTATTTATAATAATATAGAATCACAATTACAACATCAAATAGGTACCGTGGTTTTGAACCAACTTGGTATCTCAACAATAATCACAAACTTGATACCCAAACACCACATCTTGGGTATCCCCAATTACCTTAGTCTCCTCAAGGTAATTTTCAATACCTTGGTATATTAATTACCCATATATATATAATATACATATATACTAAGTATATACATATGAAGAATTTTGCAATATATAATATATTATATCAATATCAATACATATATATATATATATATAATTATATAAATACAAAAATGGCCAACCGTCGCTGAAAACTGTGCCGAAATACTAATTTCTGATACGCTAGCTTTATAGTGACAGTTTCTGCCTGTCACTGAAGCTGCTGTCACTGTTGCTGCTGAAATCCTGCACTGCTGCTGCTGTTTTGGTGACGGTTTACAACCGTCACCGAAGCAACTGTCGCCGCTGCTGCCTCTTTTCCCGCTGCTGCTGCCTCTCATTAATGACAGCGGCTGCTGTCATTAATGGCCTCTATTGCTACAGCGGCTGCTGCTGCCTTGTTTAATGACAACGGCTATCATTAATCCCACTGTCACTAATAACCTGTTAATATATATATATATATATATATATATATATATATATATATATATTTATATATATATTTATATATATATAACATATATATATATATATATATATATATATATATATATATATATATTTATATATATATTTATATATATATAACATATATATATATATATATATATAAAAACCCATAATAGAATATATATATATCTATATATCTATATCTATATATATAAATATCAGTAAGCTATAATTATACCCCCCCTCTATAATAATGTACATATTACGACATAGCCTCAACACACACATACATAAATATATTATATTATACATCTATACATATATATAAATAATCATATAACAACTATAAATAATATAATTACCCAATTAAACATACATATATATTTTATAAAAATATATACATATATACCCATACTATATACTATAACATATATATTAATGCATAAAGAGGAAAAGCTATATATATATATATATATATTCTCTATATATAATACATAGATCTGTGATACAATAAACACTATAATAAATACACTATAATACATATATAATATCTATATTAATATTAATATATATATGCACAATTATAAACTTCATGAATTAAGAGCACAATAATTAGATCTACACATAATTACACAGCATATGGAGAGTATCACACCGTATCCCACTAGATATAGGATACGCATGTGACACGAGTCTACCACACATCCAATTATATTTCGAAGGACACAAACAAGTCACATATATTATTTATGAACAATACAAAGTATCAAATATAGATCTACGTGTCCGTGTCAAAATACGACATGTACAAAGTCCCGTGTCGAAGAAAAAACCTCCAAAACAACACGTATCACCAAATTATTGGGATACGACCTACATGTACCCAATTGTGGACACAACACTAGCTCCAAACACATAAACACATGCCAAATTGATCTATAGGATTAATTGACACACACAACAAATGTCAATCTCGGAATTTTTCCAAAATTGATACAAAAAGCACCATAACTTTCTCCATAGGCCTCCTATGAACACAAAACCAAATCCTATGGGTAGCCTATGCATATGGGGTGATTTTTCATGGTTAAATCTCAGATTTAGAAATTAATTTAAGGGGAAAAAGTAAATTTTACCTATTGGGAGATGGATTCCCAATGAAACCTCCAATTGAGATAAAATTGCCTCCAACTTGTAGATCCTTGCTCCTCTTTGTAGATCATTTCTTCCTTCTTCTAGATCCTTACTTCTCAAGTCTCTAATTATGATTTGAGAAGAAATTGGAATAAAATTTGGTAGGGAAATGAAATGGGAATAAAGGAAATTTGGTAGTGAGAAATTCTAGATCTAGATTTGGAATGAAAAGAGAAGAGAGAATTTTTACCCTCTAATTAAATAGGTTGGCCCCTTTTTCTCTCCCTCAAGTTATCATGTAATGTCTATTATACCCCTTGGGGCCTCTCATGAAGAAATAATTAAGGAAGGAAGCTTCTAGTCTAATGATTTAATTAATTTAATCCATCTCCTTAACAATGGGCTTTCTAAATGTGCTAAGTTCTAACCAATTAATTTATGTTGGTCCATGGGTCCAAACTAAACTAGTTAGGTCCACTAACACAAGTCCAAATTAAATAACTAACATCTAATAATAATTAAATAATACAACAAATAATTATTTATCAACCACAATATTTAATTAAATAGGAAATTACTAAAATACCCTTTCCTATAAAATGTGGTAGTGACAGAAATAACCCATGTTCAAGGACTCGTATCTCCCACCACAGAGATCCAAACCTAAAATTTTTTTTTGCTATATGAAGACCACCTAACCGAGATTAATTCCTGTTAATTACAATATTTTATTTGTTGCTGTATACTTAACTAAATTAAATTAAAAATCACTAAAAACCTATTTTATAACTTCCAAAATTTGTGATACGGAGCGCATTCCGCCAAACGGGACCGTCCCATCATGTACCAATTGTATCGAAAGACGCGTATGGTATTTCCAGACGAGTGGGTTTTCGCAGAAACTGATTCGGACGCGTGTGCGCGTCAAAATCAACCCGTATATACGAAAAGTCACCGTATCGTGACTTTTGCAAAACCTCGCACCATTTGTTGTACGCTCATAAGAATGTGACAAAACATTCACCATTGGATTCCTGGTATCGCGCTGGTCCTGTGACCCAATTTTTACGTAATTCTGAGATAGTTGACCAAACTGCCTATTTACGGGCCCTACGGTTGATTTTTTGGACGAATTTATTTTTGGCTCACCGAAATCCAAAATTGGATGTACCGTTGAGTTTGTATTGACATTTAGAGTTTGTTTGAACTATAATTTTGTCCCATTTAGAGACCTTTATCCTTGGCACGCTTTTTGGTGCAAAGTGGCCCACATGTGGTGTCACGCCCCAGTCCTAAAATACGTAGGACTAGGAACACGTAAGCATGCCAGCCGTATATATATGGAAAATTCAATATATGGATACCATAACACACACGTACGCTGTAATATGAATATCAAATCCATAAGTGGTATAAAATGTATCACAAGTCACAAGGTATAATCTAAATCTCATCCACGAAATCAAATATAAATAAATAACCAGTATCTATGAAACTAGATCTCAATATAAGTATCTAAAGATGATAGTTGGATGGAAACAAATCCACTACCAACTCGAATGTAAGAGCAAATACAAAATAAGTACAACACAACAAACCCCATATAAGAATACCAGCTAGCAATCACGGGCTCGAAGAGAGGACATCCACGAAGCATATATAACCATCCAATCTGCGCTCCTGCAAATACTCAAGAACAGATACACCTGGCAGAGGACCAGGTCCTCAGAGGGACGTAATAAGATACAGAAAGCGAGCCAACTTGAATACAATAAACATGCATATAATTTGAAAATAAATAAGTACGCTGTACAAGACAATCTATATGAATGCAAAAGAGGAATATTTTTCGACGTATGGGCAAGGGTAGGCTACTCGATCTACCTCACAACTCACACACACGTTAATGGACATCAGAAATCGACATACCGTGGGGGTAGCGACCAACGAGACTCCAGAAATTGACATACCGCGGGGGTAGCGACCAGCGCGACACACGCCCGTAGTGCGAACTATATACTATGGTTTACCAAAGTGGTTAAAAGCCCATACGCCTAATGATTGTCCTCTCATGATACTAGGTGCCATGTATGTGTCAACATATCTAATACATAGTAATGACTGAAGGAAAACTACACATGCAAGAACTATACAGAAATGCAATAAATATACAGAAATATACTAAGCATGCAAAATACTGTAAGCAATTTGGCAAGGTATCTTGCCTGGTAAGAAAGCTGCAAGGTGTATTGTCCAGAAGTCAACGCGTAGGATCAAAAGCTATGGCCACAGAACAAATATCTCCGGATACTGAAATAAACATCACCAACGTTCCTAGAATAAGCAAAATAGCTAAAATGTACTTCCCTTTCGTCTAATTTGGATACAGGGGCAAAATCATAATTTCGGGTAAAAGTGGGGTCCATGTGTGGCCCACTTCGTACCGAAAAGCGTGCCAAGGGTAACAGTCTCTAAATAGATAAACTATAGGTCAAACAACTCTAAATGTCAATACGAACCCAACGGTATATCCAAATGTGGATTTCGATAGGCCGAACACAATTTTGTCCAAAAAGTCAAATGTGGGGCCCGCCAATTGGCGACTTGGTCAACCATCTAAGAATTGCGTAAAAATTGGGTCACAGGACCAGCGCATTACCACGAGTCCAGTGGTGCAAGTTTCGTCGCAATCTGACAAGCGTGCACAAAATGCGTACGACTTCCACAAAAGTTGCGACATGGGATGTGTCCGCGAATACGGGCTGATTCCGTCGCGCACACGCGTCCGAATTAGTTTCCATGAATTTTTACATGTTTGTTACGCTGCGTGCACCATTCGGTACACTTGCTACACGACAGGGCGGTCCCGTTTGGCGGGGCGCGCTCCGTTTCACAACTTTTGGAAATCTGAGAAAAGTGGGTTCGCGGAGTTTTGTGACGAATTTAATTCTGTCCATAGCAGCTAATAATCTAGGATTATTTAACAGAAAATAAACTAGGTCAAGTGGTCTATGCATACAAAAAAGAATCACCGAATTCGGATCTCTGTGGTGGGAGATACGAACTCGGCAACATGGGTGGTCACCCAAGTTTTCTGCGATCCCAGAATTCGGTCTGCTTGCGCCAACTTGGACGCTATTTTTGCCTAGGGTTTTGCGTTGTTCGAGGTCTACTAGCACACAGATATGGAAGAGGGTTAAGCGGTGAGCATACCGGTGAAGATGGAACGGCGTTTGGTTGAGCGAGTCGACGGGAAGCAACTCCGGAACGAAGGTACCTCGTGTGGGAATCTGCAGTGCGCAGGGTCGGGGTCGTCGAGATTTGTTTGGACGGCCTGGCACGGTTCTCCGGCTGCGCTGACGGCTCTCTCTAGGTCTAGATAAGAAGAGGAGGGTCTGGAGATTTTAGGTTTAGGATTTTAATAGAAATAATATATATATATATATATATATATATATATATATATATATATATATATATATATATATATATACATATGAATTTGAAAGGGAGAGAGAGAATGGTTCGGTCAACGTGGGCAAGGGGTCGGGTCTGTGGGTTTTGTGGGAATGCTTAAGGGAAGTTTTTTTTTTACTACGTTTGGGAATTTTTGCTTTACGTTGCTAGTTTGCTGTGCTTTTGCTTTAAGTTGGAATAGTGTTTGGTTGTAAGTCTTTTAAGTTGGAACTTGTTATTAGTAATAGTTATATTATTATTAGTTTATTATTAATATTAGTTAATTATTATTTCTTTTCTTTTCTTTTCTTCTTTTCCTTTTTCTTCTTAAATATATATATACATATATATATTTGTATGTATGTATATATATATATATATATATATATATATATATATATATATATATATATATATATATATATATATATATATATATATATATATATACACTCATAAGAAAATTTATAGATTAGAATAATGCATACCGTTAGGCTAGCAACTGCTCAAGGGGTCTCCTACATGAAATAAATTCTGAAAAATTCCTAATGGTCCCATAAATCCTCTAAGTGCCCGAACACTTAAAATAAAATTTATTAAAAATCTATTTCTCCTATTTAGCCACTGATTACTACAATTAAATTAATAATTAATAAATAAAAAGGGTATATATAATTTTTTTAGGATTAGGGGTTTTACATTCTACCCAACTTATAAAAATTTCGTCCTCGAAATTAAAATTAAGCCACGATAGAATGTCAAGGATGGTATAAGATTTGCATTATTTAAAATGCAAGACTAGGTTTATAGGAGGGGCGATGTTGCACGTTGCACATCCTTGAAAAAAATCATGGGAAAATCCACATGAGCGAAAAAATTTAGGTTTCTTCATGTGTCATGTCCAATGATGTGGACACTAAAATGCTCTTTTGCATAAAGCGCCCAACAATTAAAAAATTTCACAAAGATGGGAATTGGATGATGGGGACGTCTAGGATAAGGGTGTAGAATTTGTAGGAAGGCAATGACTAGTGTAGTGCTCCAATTATCGGAGCACGATAAGGGACACCAAGTGATATAATTATTGCAAAATTAAATAAAAATAATATCATGTTCTATTTCTAACTGGATTCAATCTAGCCTTAGTCTCACTATCTAAGCCAAGTAGGTCTAATTTTGGGTGAGGGGTTCACAATCTACCGAACTTTAAATTCATCCATCTATCACCTAAGGTTATACATCTAGGAAAACTATTCCTCAAATTATTTAATCATATTATTCAATCCTTAAAGTTTTAACACCAAACAGATCACCTATGATATGCCCTTAATCAATTATAAAAGAGGGTCACTAAGTCATATAATTAGCCTTATGGGGTATATCTAGTACTATCAGTGTCAACTTATACCAGCACGAGGTTTCGTCTTTCCGAAATAAGGGAAGACGGAGAGCAGTAATAAAGAATTCAAGGTAACGGTGACAGAATGCAAGTACGAGGTTCAAAGAGATTAAGGAATTCAGAAAGAGAGTTGTCAGGACAGTTGTAGATTGAAATCCTATTTTTTTGGTAATTTCCTATTTACATGCTCGTATCAGTACTGTTATGTAACCGATACGATGTGTCAATTGTATCATTGTATGCACCCAATAATACATATGCCTTAATACAACTCGATAAGGTTAGCTAGACCTTAATACACCGATTCTGATTAGGCAATTGTATCATTGTGTGCACCCAATAATACATATGCCATGATCAAGCTCGATAAAAGAATAAGCTTGCAAAAAACTAGGCTACAATAGCAGCATAAGTCAAGGTAGTACAGCAAACATAAATACGTTGGATTATGATAAAATAAGGTACATAACAATTCAAGTTCATAAAAGATAAGACTCCATAATCTCTACAGTTGTCATACTAATTCCTTGTCTAAGTCGATAGTCGACAAATTAGGGGTATAGTCTCTAAGTTCTACAGTCTGGAAAAAAAAACACTGTCGTCCTAAGCTAGCATACAGTTAATGTTGTTCAATCACACTTCAATAATAGGGCAAAAGACTATGTGATACTAGGTTGTGAGGTATACTACCCAACTTATAACAATAAACTAATACCGTAATTGTCTTAAGGATACCGTAGAAACTCCTGTTAAGGTCTACGAAAAGGGGGTCTTGGTACTTATTAGGGTATCCTCTTTCATTACATAGGTCATGGTCGTCCTAAGTCTTAGCCTTAGGGCAAGTGTCAATAGTAAGAACGGAACAGTTACTGGCCTTCAAGGGGAAAGGGTCTAACTCGTATCGAGGTGGGGGTACATGTTACGCAATTTAAAACTAAGAGATAAGCGCCAGGTCTCAATCTACAAGAATAGCTTAAACCATCAAGTTCTAACTACTAAGCACAAAATTTCAAAATTTAACATTTACAACTATAATCCCAGCAACTATATATCCTAACATAGAATAAATTCACTTGGTCTATAATCAGAAGTGTCAGATGGCACGAGTTGAAAGATGAAGAATAGAGGAACAAAATTTAGTCGTTGCGCAATTAGCGAACGCTAAGGTCGCAGGGGAACAATATATGAAATTAATATAGAGGGCTCTAGATAGCATCATGGTTTTCTAAGGAGGAGTGGTATGCTAGTTGCTATGTTCGAGTTATGATCAAGAGAAATGTTATATTCATTGCTCTTGGCTTCCTAAGGTACTGTCTGCTACTTATAAGTCAATGATCTAAGTTTATAGTTCTCCAATACTTATCTAACTATGAAGGTTAGGTTCAGTCCTAATTTTCAAATTTTGGTTTTCTATTGGTTTAGGATCAAACAACTCTAAATGTCAATACGAACCCAACGGTATGTCCAAATGTGGATTCCGATGGACCGAACACAATTTTGTCCAAAAAGTCAACTGTGGGGCCCGCCAATTGGCGACTTGGTCGACCATCTCAGAATTACGGGAAAATTGGGTCACAGGACCAGCGCGTTACCACGAGTCTAGTGGCGCAAGTTTCTTCGCAATCTGACAAGCATGCACAAAATGCGTGCGACTTCCACAAAAGTTGCGATACGGGATGTGTCCGCGGATACGAGCTGATTCCGGCGCGCACACGCGTCCGAATCAGTTTCCACGAATTTTTACATGTCCGGTTACGCTGCGTGCATCGTTCAGTACACTTGGTACACGACAGGGCGGTCCCGTTTGGCGGGACGCGCTCCGTTTCACAACTTTTGGAAATCTAAAAAAAGTGGGTTCGCGGGGTTTTATGACGAATTTAATTCTGTCCACAGCAGCTAATAATCTAGGGTTATTTAACATAAAATAAACTAGGTCAAGTGGTCTACGCATACAAAAAAGAATCACCGAATTCGGATCTCTGTGGTGGGAGATACGAACTCGGCAACATGGGTGGTCATCGCAGTTTTCTCTGATCCCAGAATTCGGTCTGCT
Organism: Iris macrosiphon; assembly: GCA_036927795.1. NCBI lineage: Eukaryota > Viridiplantae > Streptophyta > Magnoliopsida > Asparagales > Iridaceae > Iris > Iris macrosiphon. Next base: position 112,760,900 of record JAYESA010000010.1, on the reverse strand, counting down.
TGTGCCAACTTGGAAGCTATTTTCGTCTTGGATTTTGTGTTGTTCGAGGTCTTCTAGCATACAGATATGGAAGAGGGTTAAGGGGTGAGCATACCGGTGAAGATAGAATGGCGTTTGGTTGAGCGAGTCGACGGGAAGCAACTCCGGAACGAAGGTACCTCGTGTAGGAATCTGCAGTGCGCGGGGTCGGGGTCGTCGGGATTTGTTTGGACGGCCTGGCGGGGTTCTCCGGCTGCGGTGACGGCTCTCTCTAGGTCTAGATGAGAAGAGGAGGGTCTGGAGGTTTTAGATTTAGGGTTTAGAGAAATAATATATATATATATATATATATATATATATATATATATATATATATATATATATATATATATATATATATATATATATATATGAATTTGAAAGGGAGAGAGAGAATGGTTCGGTCAATATGGGCAAGGGGTCGGGTCTGTGGGTTTTGTGCGAATGCTTAAGGGAAGGTTTTTTTTGCTACGTTTGGGAATTTTTGCTTTACGTTGCTAGTTTGCTGTGCTTTTGCTTTAAGTTGGAATGGTGTTTGGTTGTAAGTCTTTTAAGTTGGAACTTGTTATTAGTAATAGTTATATTATCATTAGTTTATTATTAATATTAGTTAATTATTATTTCTTTTCTTTTCTTTTCTTCTTTTCCTCTTTCTTCTTATATATATATATATATATATATATATATATATATATATATATATATATACTCATAAGAAAATTTATAGATTAGAATAATACACACCGTTAGGCTAGGAACTGCTCAAGGGGTCTCCTACATGAAATAAATTCTGAAAAATTCCTAATGGTCCCATAAATCCTCTAAGTGCCAGAACACTTAAAATAAAAATTATTAAAAATCTATTTCTTCTATTTAGCCACTAATTACTATAATTAAATTAATAAATAAAAAGGGTGTATATGATTTTTTTAGGATTAGGGGTTTTACATGTGGAGCCCGCTTTGACCCGAAATTATCGTTTTGCTCATGTGTCCAAATTGGACGAAAGGGTAGTATTTTCTAGCTATCTCGCTTATTCTGGGAACGTTGGCGATATTTATTTCAACATTCGGATACGTTCATTCTGAGGCCGTAGTTTCTGACTATTGGTGTTTGACATCTGGACGTTACATGTTGCGGCTCTCTTGCCAAATTATTTATAGTACTATGCATGCTATTTATATTTTTGTATATTCATTGCATGTGTAGTTTCATTCAGTCATTACTATATATTAGATATGTTGATACACACTTGACACCTAGTATCATGAGAGGACAACCATTAGGCGTTTGGGCTTTAACCACTCTGGTAAACCGTAGTATCTAGCTCGCACTACGGTAGTGTGTCGCGCTGGTCGCTACCCTCGAGGTATGTCAATTTTTGGTGTCGTGCTGGTCGCTACCCCCGAGGTATGTCAATTTTTGATGTTCTAGACATGTGTGTGAGTTGTGAGGTTTAGATCGAGTAGCCTACCCATGCCCATACGTCGAAAAATTGTCCTTATTTGCATTCTTATAGATTGTATCGTAAAACATACTTATATATTTTCAAACATTATGCATGTTTACTATGTTCAATTGGTATACTTCTATGTATCTTGTTATGTCCCTCTGAGGACCTGGTCCCTTGCCAGGTATAGACGACTATGAGTACCCGCAGGAGTACGGACCCGGACCTGACGCTTTACTTTCTACCGAGGAGACCTTAACCACTGAGCACCATTGATTATCTCTAGCACTGGATCTTTTAGCTGACACTTTTATCATCACCTTATTTTATATTGGTGATCTTACTATTCTCTCTTATTTTAGTTTTGTTATAGTCATTGGTAGTGGATTTGTCTCCACCCGACTATCATGGTTGGATTATTCAGACTCATTATTCTAGTTTAGTTATTTCTTTTCTATTACTTATTGTGTGGATGAGATTAGTATATCTGTGACTTGTGACACTATACATACCATATGTGAGTTATTATTCATATTACAGCGTACGCGTGTATTATTGTATCCATATATTGGAGTTGCCATATACATACGGCTGGCATGCTTACGTGTTCCTAGTCCTATGTATTTTGGGACTAGGGCGTGACAATATTAAGATACTATTGGATAAGAATTTGAATTTATAGAATGGATAGATTGGTTAAAAAATTAATGTGAAGATGTATTTAATTGTGGCTTAATTTGATTAGATTTAGTTCTAAGTTGAGTGCAAAAATTTGCAGTACAATTAAAATTTTATTTGGAGCATATAAGGATCGGATGACCCTAAGGATTTAGAAATGTTATTGCTCGATGACAGAAGATAGTCTAAGTTGATTGGATTCTAAGTGTAGAATAAGATGATCTGATATCTAGTTTGGCAGATAGTATTAGTTGAAACAAAATAGAGTTCACCGAATAAATATTTTTCTAGATGTGCATACTTGATGAGACTATGGTATATCAAAGATCGATAAACATTGACTCATGGATATTGTGGCCGGTTGAATGATGAATGTGTAGCATGATAAATTGTGAAATTATATTATCTTGATTGATTCTAGCTTTATGGACTATAGATGAATTGGATAATATTATTGATGTTTCCCATGACTTGGTTAGGTAACTCTGGACATTCATGAATGTATATTAGTTCACCTTAGCTTAGGGAATATGTGATTTCCTTATGAGTGATCTAATAGATTCAGAGTTGCAAAATTGATGGATTACATTAGTTTTATGTCAATCTATATTTTTGATGAAATATATTTGTAAGATTGAAATATTTGGTGCCTGTGAGAGTTGTCTTGATATATTAATTAGTTTTAAGTTAATTTGGGTATACAAGTGAAATTAGACGGATAAAATTTAGTATAAGTTAGATTGGAATTAGGTGATTTATGACTTATGATTGGTGATAAGATTTTATGGTTTGCGATTGATGATTGAAATTTACAACTTAAAATTTGTGATTGAGATTTATAATTTTGAATTGGTGGAATTTACTGTACATATCTAGGATTTAGGCTATAGGAGTTTATTAGATTGATGTTATTTATTATGATGTAACTGTGGATGATTGCTAGGTGGATTTACCATAGGAAAAGATTTTGCTAGAAAGATTCGACCCTTGGATTGTTGAGAATGCTTATATTAGTGGGCTGGTCTGGGTATCCAACTTTAACTTTATGATGCAACTTTTGATATACAACAAACGTGTGTATAAACATTATAAATTTTAAATATAATTTAGACTAAATTTCAATTTGATACCCTCAACTACTCAATTTTTTTCAACATGATACCGTAAACTTTATTATTAGACAACTTAATACCTCAACTATGATTATACAACTTAATACCCTAACATTGTTAATAGAAAATCCTAAATGACAAAAATATAATATCCTGCTCTACACGATGCATTGTGTTTGTGCATTGGCTCGAAGGTCATAGTTGTACTTGGATTCATGAAGAGAAATCATGCAGAGATCTTGGTCTTCGAGGCTAAGACTATTCTTCATGGTGGATAGTTTCAATCCTCCTCTCCTTTACCTTCATAATTACAAAAATAATATTGCTAGTTTTTGTTTTCGTATACCATGAGTCTGTTAATGCTAAGTAAAAAGAACCAAGATAAAGGAGAGTATTATGATTATTGTCAACTTGTTATATAGAAAATAGGTTAATATACTACTACTATATACGTGGATATTTGGACTGCTATTATAGACATTGATTATAGAACTATTGTAATAAAAACATAAAATATTAAACAATTGATATAGACTTGTGTAATATAGTATATTTTTACGTTATCATATGGATTATAGTATTGTGATTATTTTATTAGGTGAAATATCATACTAATGTTTTAGAGATGGAACGTAGAAAAATATTTTGGATCGTTAATTCGCCAAGGTCGAATCCCTGGACTGGAAAGTAAATTAATATAGTAATCCCTGGACAGGAAAGAATGATGCGAGCAATGGATCGAGAAAGTTTGGTAGTGGGGAAAAGAATGTGTTGTATAGTTATTCTATTTTATGAGCCATGCATATATTTTATACATAAATTATTCACGTATTTGTATAGTCATTCGACAACTTGTGCACAATGTTTGGTTTTCTCGAACGGTTGTCGGGGGCACCAGAACTATGTCGACCTAGGGGGAACTAGGATAATATGTTCCGAGCACAGGCATTTGGGGACCTTAGTTGAGGTTAGCTATATGCCCATAAAAAAGATTACCATCTTACCATGAATAGTCTAGTATGGTTTGTGGTGCCACTTGATGTCATAGTTAGGCTGCATGCTGACGTTAGTCTGTTTACATATGTATCTATTTGTTTGTAGGGTCGAATTTATGACACTTATATTTTATGATGGCTAACAATTGATACAAGAACACATTTATGACACATTTATTATATCATAAATGTTAAGATTATTATAGGAAATGATAGTAATCCTTTAGTAAGATTTAATTTATCAAGTGGTACACTTATGCTAGTGTACAAAATTGTTTATTGATATCAAATGTATGTTTTTGGATTTGCTTATAAAATGTAACTGATCCTAAGGTATGATTAGAAAGACCATATAATAATCTTTATATGCTCTCACGTGATTACTGTGTTAATTTAGTTGAGTCATCTATAGGCCACTCACTAGTTTATTTTAATTTATTAACCTCCCCCCCAAGTGTGGAGTTTGCTTGGACGTACTGAGGCATTGGAGCTTAAAATAACAACTTGAAGATGTTCGACCAGAGATAATTTATTTTGTATATAAATGACATAATATATGGAACATGGTTGTTTGTTTAGTTTATTGAGTTATAAGCCTTGTGGTATATTATATTATATTAAGAGCCGGTATTATAATCGAGTTATTCGTTTGGCCTCGAGCGGTAGTAAATTTAATATAATAGTTTTAATAAAGAGAATTATTTTTGTATATCTTGTATCTATTCAACTTTTTTGCTTATCTCCGCAACAATGGCCTTGTTTTTTGAGGCATTTTATCGGCCGTGATTGATCTTGTCTTGTATAAGTACAATTTAGACTTGTACGATATCACGCCTAATGGCGAGTTTTAGTTCTACAAAACCGAAACATAACATAATAATATCAGAGCACAACTTTACTTTCTTAGACTCTCAATTAATTCTCTTAAACTATAGGTTGCTTCTATGATCATAGTATATTGACCCTCTTTGATGTTCTGCTAAGTGTTTTATAGAATAAGTCAAGACATCTTATAATTTCTCATGTGGGTATCTTATTGATAAGTAATGGCTTTGAAGATTAGCAACAAATGATTTAAGTTGATTGTAAGAACATGATGTTTGAATAAGGATAAATTAGATATTAGATGATCAACAAGATATCAGTAGATGTGGTATAGTAAGTAGTGAATATTAAAGGAAGTGTGCTTAGACTTCAGTAAATGAAAATGAGTTAATTTGTTCAAGTGGAATAGTTTTAATTTGATTTCAAATAATTACTGAGTGGCAGAGAAGTGGATGTTATGTTTTTGGTAGATGGAACCACCGTGGTAAAGATTGTCCGTAAGGATGCTGATTTAATATATGGAGATGGATATTTTTTCTGCTTAGTGGCTTAGTTCCCTGAGTGGTGTATTGGGTATCCCTATAGGGCATGTTTAATTTGTGATATAGATATTGATAAGTCTATCAGGATTGGATGGGGGTAGTACACGATCTTATTTAGTTTTGATTTTGAATGTCCCTTGTTGGATATTGGTTCGAATGACTAAGAAATGATGGTTGGCATATTAAGATACTATTGGATAAGAATTTAAATTTATGGAATGGATAGATTGGTCAAAAAATCAATGTGAAGATGTATTGAATTGTGGCTTGAGTTGATTAAATTTAGTTCTAAGTTCAGTGCAAAAAATTTGTAGTATAATTAAAAGTTTATTTTGAGCATACAAGGATCGGATGACCCTAAGGATTTAGAAATGTTATTGCTCGATGAAAGAAGATAGTCTAAGTTGATTGGATTTTAAGAGTAGAATAAGGTGATCTGATATCTAGTTTGGCAGATAGTATTGGTTGAAACATATTATAGTTCACTGAATGAATATTTTTCTATATGTGCATACTTAATGAGACTTTGTTGTATCGAATATCGATAAACATTGACTTATGGATATTGTGGCCGGATGAATGATGATTGTGTAGCATAATCAATAAATCGTAGAATTATATTATCTTAATGGATTCTAGCTTTATGGACTGTAGATGGATTTGATGATAGTATTGAAGTTTCCCATGCCTTGGTTTGATAACCCTTGGCATTCATGAATGGATATTAGTTGAACTTAGCTTAAGGAACATATGATTTCCTTGTGAGTGATCTAATAGATTTATAGTGCTACTATATTGATGGATAATAAGAATTTTATGTCGATCCATATTTTGGATGAAATAGATTTGTAAGATTAAAACATTTGGTGCCTGTGGAAATTGTCTTGATATATTAAGTAGTTTTAAGTTGATTTGGCTATACAAGTAAAATTAGACACATAACATTGAGTACAAGTTAGATTGGAATTAGGTGATTTATGTCTTTTGACTGGTGATTAAGATTTTACAGTTTGTGATTGATGATAGAGATTTACAACTTGAAATTTGCGATTGAAATTTATAATTTTGAATTGGTGAAATTTACTATACATATCTGTCACGACCCGCACCCGGTTTAAGGGTACTAGTTGGAAACAACGCCCAGCCTACGCAGCAGAATCGGTGGTAGAACGCTGTCTAGATAATCCATCTAACAATATAATGAACCACCAATAATGATAGTATACTCAATCACAGAACTAAGATAGAAATGAGCACGAATCAGATAAAGAATAGAATAGTCACAATACAACTCATGAGTCTAAAATAATACATCAATGAGTCTGAAGAAATAACAAAATAAGCTGGAGACAAATCCAGTACAAAGAATACTACGAAGCTACAACTCCAGGGTCAACTGTCTCAGTTGGGATAAGTCCCTCTTGAGCTAGGGTCTCAGAATCTAAACCCATAACATCCTGGGGTCCATAATAGGTAGGGTACCACTCCTCAGTGTCATCTGGAAAAATATATCCAGTCAGGAAAGGAGCAGAGTACATCTCTAACAGCAGTTCTTATTAATAATAAAAACTATGTAAAAGTAAATAGCTATGGATAAACAAGATGCACAATAGATACAAGAGATATATATACAATAAGGAAATACTAGAAATAAATACAATAATAAAAAATATGCCAATGAAACAATAATACTAATGACTAAGTGTGTGAGTACTAGCTTAACATGTGATCGGCTTGGGCAAGATGCAATGCGGCCTGGCTAATCATACGTGCGGTGCATGATCAACACTATTCTGTAATCTGTACTTTATTCAATAGGGATATTGATCACATATCTATACTAATACTCCCCACCCCCGACTGGTATAATAGATCCAACCACGGTACGTTACGGCACGAGATTCCCCAAAAAGAGAGCGACTATTCCCAAGAATCGGTGTCTGTACATGTACAAGATAACCAATAAAACAATACTTGTACCATATACACCATATACCAAGGAATAACATCTCATGACGAGATCCGGATATAGTAATCCGTGTAACCATAGTATCAAGAGAACATGGATATCTACACTAGATACAGTGAACATAGAGGATATCATAAATGAGAAACTATCAGAGAATGTACTCACCTGAAGTCCAATGAACAGTCTCACAGATGTCCGACTCGGTGCCTCGAAGACCTAGATATGGAATACAACATCAATACAAGGTCACAAAAAGAGAATAAGTTAAACTAGTCAACTTCTAGGTCAATAAGTCAATTCTAAGTCAAAAGTCAACCATGGTCAACTCTAAAGTCAACTAAAGTCAACTATGGTCAACTATGGTCAAACCAAGGTCAACTATCTATTTCTAGGTTGCACAAGTCTAGCACCAAAATCTTGGATCAAAATACTAAAATCTAAGTCATAGGAACCACAACAAAAAATATTAGGATACCGTATCTTCGGATACGTGAATCCAAGGTAAACCTCACAATACCTATATATCAACAATAAAGTATAATAATATAGAATATTTAATTACAACAATTAGAAATCATGGTTTTGAACCAACTTGGTATCCACATAAAGTCACAAACTCGATACCCAAACCCCGTATCTTGAGTATCCCACTTACCTTGGTTTCCACAAGGTAATGCCCAAGATACATAGATATAGTATTTACCTTTATACAATATATAATATATATATACAATTAAGAATATAACAATACTAGTATTATATCTCACAATAAATACATATATATATACATATATATATAAATATAATATATAAAACTATATACTAAACTGCCTAACTTTCAATGAAAATAGTGTGCTAAAATACTGATTTTTCAATAAACAGACTTTCAGCGACAGTTCCAACTGTCACTGAAAATGCCGTCGCCAAATCTGCTGTGTAAATGCACTGTTGTCACTTTATTGGTGACAGTTCAACTGTCACAGAAAACGACTGTCGCTGCTGCTATTTAAAATCCCGCCCACTGCAATTAATGACAGAAACTGTCATTAAATGCCCTATTAAGCTACAGCGGCTGCTGCTGGAATTTAATGACAGAAACTGTCACTAAATGCCGCTGTCGCCAAAGATAAATATATATAAATATATATATATTTATATATTAATATATAAATATATAAATCAATATATATATATATATATATATATATATATATATATATATATATATATATATATATATCAATTAAATAAATATATACTTCTATATATACATAATCCTACACATATATATAAATAAATATTAATAGCTATAATACACATCCTATGTACTAATGTACATATTTTAACATGGTTAAATACACACATACATATATATGTTTAATAAAAATACATTCATTTATATATAAATAATCATATAATAATTATAAATAATATAATTACTTATTTAAACACATATATATATTTTATAAAACATTTTCATATAATTTATATTACTAACATAATTTGCAACATATAAAAATGCATGTAAAAGAAAGCTACATATATATATTTATACATTATATTAGTACACATATAATACATAGATCTATGCTACAATAAATACCATAATAAATACACTAAAGTAAATATATAACATCTATATATATTTACTAATTTATAATTCAAGAATTAAAGCATAAATAATTAGATCTACACATAAACACACACAAATGGAGAGTATCACACCGTGTCCAAATAGATCTAGGATACGCATGCGACACGAGTCCAACACACAACCAATTGTACCCCGAAGGACACAAACAAGTTACAAATATTATTTATGAACAAATCAAAGTGTCAAATGTAGATCTATGTGTCCGGGTCAAAATACGACATGTACAAAGTCCCGTGTCGGAGGAAAAACCCCCAAAATAACACGTATCACCAAATTATTGGGATACGACCTACACGTACCCAATTGATGACACGATACTAGCCCCAAACACATAAGCACATGCCCAATTGATCTATAGGATCAATTGACACACACAACAAAATATCAATTCGGAATTTCCCCAAAATTGACACAAAAAGCACCATAACTTTCTCCATGGGTCTCCTATGAACACAAAACCAAGTCTTATGGGTAGTACATACATATGGGTTGATTTTACATGATTAAATCTTAGATTTAGAAGCTATTTTAAGTGGAAAAACTGAATTATACCTATTGGAAGATGGATTCCCAATGAAACCTCCAATTGAGATAAAATTGCTTCCAAATTGTAGAACCTTGCTCCTCTTTGTAGATCCTTGCTTCCTTCTTCTAGATCCTTGCGTCTTAACTTTCTAATGGTGAATTGGAAAGGAATTGGAATGAATTTGGTAGGGAAATGAAATGGGAATGAAAGGAATTTGGTAGTGGAAAATTCTAGATCTAGATTTGGAATGAAAATGAGAGGAGAGAGAATTTCCCCTCCTCTTTTAATAGGCCGGCCCCTACCCCTTTCTCAAGCAATTATGAAATGTCCAATATACCCCTTGGGGCCTCTCATGAAGAAATAATTAAGAAAGGAAGCTTCTAGTCTAATAATTTAATTAATTTAATCCATCTCCTTAACAATGGGCTTTCTAAATGGGCCAAGTCTAACTAATTAATTCATGTTGGTCCATGGGTCCAAACTAAACTAGTTGGGTACACTAATTAAGTCCAAAATAATTAAATAATATCTAACAATAATTAAATAATACAACAAATAATTATTTACCATGCACAATATTTAATTAAATAGGAAAAGACTAAAATACCCTTTCCTAGAAAATGTGGTAGTGACAAGTCTACCCTCCTTAAAATAATTTTGTCCTCGAAATTCAAAGATGACAACTACCCTCAGAAAATCACAGAACAGAACTAAAGAATCACGATTAACTATGAAAGAACATAACAATGAACAGAACATAACTAGAAAATAACATACCTCAAGGTACAAACAAATATGGATAACGCTCTCGCATTTCATCCTCTCTCTCTCCCAGGTAGACTCCCCCGGAGAGTGATGCCTCCATGCGACGTGCACCAAAGGAATAGTCTGGTTCCTCAGCACCTTCTCTCTCCGATCCAGAATCTCAACTGGCTGCTCTGGATAGCTAAGAGTAGCGCCCACCTCTATCTCCGAGTGATCTAATACATGACTAAGATTTGCCATATATCGTCTCAACTGCGACACATAAAACACATTGTGCACTCCCTCTAATGCAAGTGGCAAGTCTAGTCTATAAGCAACTGCACCGATCCTCTCTAGAATAGTGAAAGGTCCGATGAATCGCGGACTAAGCTTTCCGCCTCTACTGAAGCGAATCGTGCCTCGTGTCAGAGAAATCCTCAGAAACACCAAACTACCCACCTATAACAAAACACCATCTTAAGAAATTAATCTATAACAAACTAGAACAAGCACAAACAAAATCTAAACTATACCTCGAACTCCAAAGGTCTCCGATGGCTATCGGCCCAATGCCGCTGTCTGTCCTGCGCCACTCGAAGTCTGTCTCTGATCAACTGAACCTTCTTTGCTGTATCCACAACCATCTCTGGCCCAAGCAAAACTCTCTCTCCAACATCGTCCCAAGACAAAGGAGTACGACACCTCCGACCATATAGAGCTTCAAAAGGTGACATCTCTATACTGGCCTGATAACTGTTGTTGCAAGCAAACTCTACCAAATAGAGATGGTCCTCCCAAGAACCCCCAAAATCTAGTACACAAGTGCGCAACATATCCTCGAGAGTCTGGATAGTCCTCTCTGACTGCCCATCTGTCTGGGGATGATATGCAGTACTGAACTTGAGTTGAGTGCCCAAACTCTCCTGCAAACTCCTCCAGAAATGAGAAGTGAAACGACTATCTCGATCTGAGACTATGCTGACGGGAACTCCATGTATCCTAACGATCTGTCTCACATACATCTCTGCCAGCTTCTCCGTAGAAAAACCCATCTTGAAAGGCAAGAAATGGGCCGACTTGGTCAACCAATCAACAATGACCCAAATCGCGTCTTTTCCTCCTGGAGATCGTGGATGTCCGGACACAAAATCCATAGTAATGTGTTCCCACTTTCACTCTGGAATGGGTAATGGCTGAAGTAAACCTCCTGGCCTCTGCCTCTCGGCTTTCACCTGCTGGCACACTAAGTATCTAGATACAAACTGTGCCACTTCCCTCTTCATGCCATACCACCACATACTCTCACATATCCCGATACATCTTGTTAGCACCTGGATGTATGGAATACTGAGAGCAATGCGCTTCCTGCAATACCTCCTCTCGCAACTCCCCACTAGGCACACACAATCTAACTCCATGCCTCAAAGATCCATCTTCTGCAATAGTAAAATCATCTTCCAATCCTGCTCTCACCTGAGCTTTGATACTTCTCAGAGATACATCATCATACTGTGCTGCCTTGATCTTGTCCATCAAATCTGAGTGTATCTGCAATCTCCACATCTGCATAGCACACCCAGGAACAATCACCTCAATGCCCAAGCTCTCCAAGTTCTCCAACAAATATCGATCCTGCGTCAAGAACATAGCTACCGGATACCTGCTCAAAGCATCGGCAACTACATTGGCTTTCCCAAGATGATATTGCAAGGAGATATCAAAATCCTTCATCAGTTCCAACCACCGACGCTGCCTAATGTTCAACTCCTTCTGCGTGAAAACGTACTTCAAGCTTTTGTGGTCTGTGAAGATCTCCACACGCTCTCCGTAAAAATAATGTTTCCACAACTTCAGAGCGAATATGACGGCTGCCAACTCCAAATCATGGGTAGGATAGTTCTTTTCATGAGAACGCAATTGCCTGGATGCATAGGCAATCACTTTTCTATGCTGCTAAAGAATACAACCAAAACCCTTTCCCGGTGCATCACTATAAATAGTAAAACCTCCGGATCCTGATGGCAACGTCAAAATAGGAGCAGACGTCAACCTCTTCTTCAACTCCTCAAAATCAACCTGGCAATCCTCCGTCCAAACAAACTCTATATCCTTTCTTGTGAGTCTGGTCATCGGCTCGGCAATCCTCAAAAAATCTTGCACAAACTTCCTGTAATAGCCTGCCAATCCCAAGAAACTCATGATCTCTGCTACCGAACTCGGAGTCTTCCAAGATTCCACTGCTGAAATCTTCTTCGGATCCACTGAAATACCATCACCAGTCACAATATGCCCCAAGAACTCCACCTTGTCCAAGAAAAACTCATACTTGGACAACTTCCCATACAGCTTATCCTTCCTCAGCACATCCAATACAATCCTCAAATGCTCCTCATGCTCCTCCGGTGTCCTCGAGTATATGAGTATGTCGTCGATGAATACCACCACGAACTTGTCAAGGTACTAGTGGAATACCTTGTTCATGAAGTTCATAAAGACCGCTGGTGCATTAGTTAAACCAAACGGCATCACTATAAACTCGTACTGACCATACCGAGTTCTAAAAGCAGTCTTTGGTATGTCCTCTGGCTTCACCTTCACCTGATGGTAGCCTGATCTCAAACTATCTTAGAAAATACCTTGGCACCACTCAACTGATCAAACAAATCATCAATCCGTGACAAAGGATACTTATTCTTGATAGTGAGATTATTCAAAGCCCTGTAATCAATGCACATGCGCACCGATCCATCCTTCCTCGGTACAAACAATACCGGGGCTCCCCATGGTGAAGAACTTGATCTGATAAACCCCTTATCCTGCAATTCGTCCACCTGCTTCTTCAACTCAACTAGCTCGCTGTTGTTTACTCTATAGACATGCTGCAAAATTAGTTCGGCACTTGGCACTAAGTATATAAAAAATTCTATATCTCAATCTGGCGGCAATCCTGGCAATTCCTCAGGAAACACATCCAAGAACTCTGCTATCAACGGATGTGGCAACTCCTTCTCTTCCACCATAGCTCCACAAATATTGCCTTCGCCTTGCTCCGCAGCTCCTCTAGCAAACTTGAACTCTGGCTCTCCTGGCGGACAAAACAAAACTCTACCTCCTCTACAATCTATGCTAGCACGGTGCCTACTCAACCAATCCATCCCGAGTACAATATCATAACTCGGAAGTGGCATTACAAGTAGACACGCACTCAACTCCCGGCCTCCCAGAGTAGCTCTCCGATTCTTGCAAATATCATTAACCAGGATAATGCCTCCCCCGGTCATGATCTTGCAAGTCCTAAGCAAAGACTCAGCTACCAAACTATGCTTTAGAGCAAAAGAAACAGATACAAAACTATGGGAAGCACCACTATCAAACAAAGCTAAAGCTGGAATGAAATTAAGAAGAATAGAACCAATATGGCACAAGATGTAAGACTTTCAAAGAAAGGACAAATTAAGAGATCAAGTATCAATACCAAAGGAGAATAGTTGAATCAAAAGAATTTTCCTAGATGTGATTGAGTATCTCAGCCTATATCCTATATCCTATCGCAGGCTCGTAGTAGTACAACTAAATTCTCGCACTACCACGACATCACATACTTTGTAAAGCTAGACTTGCATCGGCCACCACCAAAAATGTGTCACGACCCGCACCCGGTGTAAGGGTACTAGTCGAAAACAACGCCCAGCCTACGCCGCAGAATCGGCGGTAGAACGCTGTCTAGATAATCCATCTAACAATATAATGAACCACCAATAATGATAGTATACTCAATCACAGAACTAAGATAGAAATGAGCACGAATCAGATAAAGAATAGAATAGTCACAATACAACTCATGAGTCTAAAATAATACATCAATGAGTCTAAAAAAATAACAAAATAAGCTGGAGACAAATCCAGTACAAAGAATACTACGAAGCTACAACTCCAGGGTCAACTGTCTCAGTTGGGATAAGTCCCTCTTGAGCCAGGGTCTCAGAATCTAAACCTACAACATCCTGGGGTCCATAATAGGTAGGGTACCACTCCTCAGTGTCATCTGAAAAAATATATCCAGTCAGGAAAGGAGCAGAGTACATCTCTAACAACAGTTCTTATTAATGATAAAAACTATGTAACAGTAAATAGCTGTGGATAAACAAGATGCACAATAGATACAAGAGATATATATAAAATAAGGAAATACTGGAAATAAATACAATAATGAAAAATATGCCAATGAAACAATAATACTAATGACTAAGTGTGTGAGTACTAGCTTAACATCTGATCGGCTGATCGGCTTGGGCAAGATGCAATGCGGCCTGGCTAATCATACGTGCGGTGCATGATCAACACTATTCTGTAATCTATACTTTATTCAATAGGGATATTGATCACATATCTATACTAATACTCCCCACCCCGACTGGTATAATAGATCCAACCACGGTACGTTACGGCACGAGATTCCCCAAAAAGAGAGCGACTCTTCCCGAGAATCGGTGTCTGTACATGTACAAGGTAACCAATGAAACAATACTTGTACCATATACACCATATACCAAGGAATAACATCTCATGACGAGATCCGGATATACCAATCCGTGTAACCAAAGTGTCAAGAGAACATGTATATCTACACTAGATACAGTGAACATAGAGGATATCATAAATGAGAAACTATCAGAGAATGTACTGGCCTGAAGTCCAATGAACAGTCTCACAGATGTCTGACTCGGTGCCTCGAAGACCTAGATATGGAATACAACATCAATACAAGGTCCCGAAAAGAGAATAAGTTAAACTAGTCAACTTCTAGGTCAATAAGTCAATTCTAAGTCAAAATTTAACCATGGTCAAATCTAAAGTCAACTAAAGTCAAATATGGTCAACTATGGTCAAACCAAGGTCAACTATCTATTTCTAGGTTGCACAAGTCTAGCACCAAAATCTTGGATCAAAATACTAAAATCTAAGTCATAGGAACCATAACCTAAAATATTAGGATACCATATCTTCGGATACGTGAATCCAAGGTAAATCTCACAATACCTATATATCAACAATAAAGTATAATAATATAGAATATTTAATTACAACAATTAGAAATCATGGTTTTGAACCAACTTGGTATCCACATAAAGTCACAAACTCGATACCCAAACCCCGTATCTTGAGTATCCCACTTACCTTGGTTTCCACGAGGTAATGCCCAAGATACATAGATATAGTATTTACCCTTATACAATATATAATATATATATATACTAATATTACACAATTAAGAATATAACAATACTAGTATTATATCTCACAATAAATACATATATATATACATATATATATATATATATATATATATATATATATATATATATAATATATAAAACTATATACTAAACTGCCTAACTGTCACTGAAAATAGTGTGCTAAAACACTAATTTTTTAATAAACAGACTTTCAGGACAGTTCCAACTGTCGCTGAAAACACCGTCGCCAAATCTGCTATGTAAATGCACTGTTGTCACTTTATTGGTGACAGTTCAACTGTCACAGAAAACGACTGTCGCTGCTGCTGTTTAAAATCCCGTCCACTGCAATTAATGACAGAAACTGTCATTAAATGCCTTATTAAGCTACAGCGGCTGCTGCTGGAATTTAATGACAGAAACTGTCATTAAATGCCGCTGTCGCCAAAGATAAATATATATAACTATATATATATTAATATATAAATATATAAATTAATATATATATATATAAATTAATTAAATAAATATATACTTCTATATATACATAATCCTACACATATATATAAATAAATATTAATAGCTATAATACACATCATATGTACTAATGTACATATTTTAACATGGTTAAATGCACACATACATATATATGTTTAATAAAAATACATTCATTTATATATAAATAATTATATAATAATTATAAATAATATAATTACTTATTTAAACACATATATATATTTTATAAAATATTTTCATATAATTTATATTACTAACATAATTTGCAATATATAAAAATGCATGTAAAAGAAAGCTACATATATATTTATATATTATATTAGTACACATATAATACATAGATCTATGCTACAATAAATACCATAATAAATACACTAAAATAAATATATAACATCTATATATATTTACTAATTTATAATTCAAGAATTAAAGCATAAATAATTAGATCTACACATAAATACACACAAATGGAGAGTATCACACCGTATCCCACTAGATCTAGGATACGCATGCGACACGAGTCCAACACACAACCAATTGTACCTCGAAGGACACAAATAAGTTACAAATATTATTTATGAACAAATCAAAGTGTCAAATGTAGATCTATGTGTCTGTGTCAAAATACGACATGTACAAAGTCCCGTATCGGAGGAAAAACCCCCAAAACAACACGTATCACCAAATTGTTGGGATACGACCTACACGTACCCAATTGTGGACACGACACTAGCCCCAAACACATAAGCACATGCCCAATTGATCTATAGGATCAATTGACACACACAACAAAATGTCAATTCGGAATTCTCCTAAAATTGACACAAAAAGCACCATAACTTTCTCCATGGGTCTCCTATGAACACAAAACCAAGTCCTATGGGTAGTACATACATATGGATTGATTTTACATGATTAAATCTCAGATTTAAAAGCTATTTTAAGGGGGAAAACTGAATTATACCTATTGGGAGATGGATTTCCAATGAAACCTCCAATTGAGATAAAATTGCTTCCAAATTGTAGATCCTTGCTCCTCTTTGTAGATCCTTGCTTCCTCCTTCTAGATCCTTGCTTCTCAACTTTCTAATGGTGAATTGAGAAGTAATTGGAATGAATTTGGTAGAGAAATGGAATGAGAATGAAAGGAATTTGGTAGTGGAAAATTCTAGATCTAGATTTAGAATAAAAATGAGAGAAGAGAGAATTTCCTCCCCCTCTTTTAATAGGCTGGCCCCTACCCCTTCCTCAAGAAATTATGAAATGTCTAATATACCCCTTGGGGTCTCTCATGAAGAAATAATTAAGGAAGGAAGCTTATAGTCTAATGATTTAATTAATTTAATCCATCTCCTTAACAATGGACTTTCTAAATGGGCCAAGTCTAACTAATTAATTCATGTTGGTCCATGGGTCCAAACTAAACTAGTTGGGTCCACTAATATAAGTCCAAAATAATTAAATAACATCTAACAATAATTAAATAATACAATAAATAATTATTTACCATGCATAATATTTAATTAAATAGGAAAAGACTAAAATACCCTTTCCTAGAAAATATGGTAGTGACAATATCTAGGATTTAGGCTATAAGAGTTTATTAGATTGATGTTATCGATTATGATGTTGCTATGGATGATTGCTAGGTGAAATTACCATAGGAAAAGATTTTGCTAGATAGATTCGACCCTTGGATTGTTGAGAATGCTTATTTTAGCGGGCTGGTCTGAGTTAGATTATTAGATGTTTTGAGTTAGATGCATTTTCTCTCAATTTGGGTATAGTCCCTTAGATTACTTGGAAAGGTTTGGCATTGGGATTTGGGATGAGTGTAGTGATTTCTAGTTGTTCATTTTAGATGTTGATCTTGATATTTAAGTGTGGCATATGAGTTAGCTAGCCTTAGTGGTTAGGCAGACATCCCAATATTGAGCGTTAGAAATTTGATAAGATGGCCTTAAGAAGAGTTGCATAGGTAGATTGCATTAGAATAGAGATAGGATAGCTAGGTTAGGAGATAAGCTTGGGAAGTGATTTGGTTTTGGAAAATTTGATAGATTGTTGTGATTGAAAGATCAAGATTATATTTAGATTTAGTGGCTTGATTACTTATCAGATTGTCGTAGTTTATTATACTCAAGTTAAGTTGACGGATATATATTTCTAATATGTTGCAAATGAATTATGAATTGAGATTGACCTTACAAATTAATTGATGATGACTTTGTATTTGCCTGAAAATTTTGGACATTAATTTTCGTTGTCGGATCATGACATTGTTGGACCTAACTTAAATTATGGATAAATTCTTTAGAAATTGAGGCAAGACAGAAATTTGATGATGTTAACAGAGATTGTGATCATATTGAAAGGGGTACGATCGAGGTATGCATAATAAGCGAGTCAGATTTAGTTAAGTTGCATTATTGGATTAAGAAATTCTTAGGAGATAGAATGTAGATTGATTCAATAGTGATTTTTGAAAGTGGAATTCTTCTATAACTGAGCAATAGATGTATAATTATGATTGGTACTTTGATGTAGTCAGGTTTTAAAATTTGGTGGATGATTATATTGATCTCTTGAGAACGGTTTGCATTATGCATAGTGTAATACTAGAGTTTTAAAAGGATATATCGATTGGATTTGGCTTTGAGTGTATTATTATTAGTTGGATAAGTCTAGACGGTGTAATAGTTTCAAGGAATGATGATAAGAATTTAAGATGGATTGATATTGATGGATGAGTGCAATATGGGTGACCCCATGGAAATTTGATCTAGTTGATTTGGCTACGTCCCTTTGATTTAGGATATAATAGTGTAGTTCTTAGGTAGATTGCCTTAGTCAAAATTTGTTTGCTTATGTCTGTAGCTTAGATTCACTTGTGTTTATCTTGCCTAGTGATTTTGAAAAGTTGGGTTATGTGCGAGGCATGCTATGTATGAAGGTAGAGGATATTGGTAAAGTTTCGAAATGGATGGATCAAATTGGTGGTATAAGTTTTTCAATGAATTTGGCTAAGAAAGGAGTGAGCTTGCACTTATTGAGGAATGATATAAAGTTGTGTTGAAATGGCCATTAGGTTATTCAAGGTATTATAACCACATAATTTCAAGAGTAGGGTATTTTTGTTATTTCACTTTTTCTGCTAATTATATAGTTATAATTAAGCAGGGTTGGTTATAATTAATTAGTGTTAGTTATAATACTAGCTAATTAG
The DNA here is from genome assembly GCA_036927795.1 of Iris macrosiphon. NCBI lineage: Eukaryota > Viridiplantae > Streptophyta > Magnoliopsida > Asparagales > Iridaceae > Iris > Iris macrosiphon. The sequence continues at coordinate 112,741,408 of JAYESA010000010.1, read as the reverse complement.
AATTAATTAGCACTAGTTGTCATGGATAGAATATTTTCTTCTAGAAGTGGTAGATACCTCCCTAAACTAACTAGATTTCTCCCTAACCAAAAAAATTCTATTTATGACAATTTTAGAAGCTAATTAGAGAGTGGAGAGGGGCAAATTAGTAAATTACCTAGACCCAAACTCCTTCATACATGGCTGGCCCTAATTAGGGATTAGTTCATCCATTTTCATATCATATTAGCCACTCTTTCTTCTCCAAGCTTTTTCTTTCCCAAGTTATTCCAATTTTCCCTAATTTCCATTCAAATTTAACTCAATTTCTACTCATTCTAATTTTTATGTATGCCTGGAGCATTGGAGCACAATGAGGACCATTGGAGAGGAGCCTAGCTAGAGGATCGTGTCTATTTTACCCTCATTGTGTCCAATTTATTGGAGTTCATTAGAATTCAACTCTCAATTGTTAAAATTCTTTTTTCTACCAATTTCTATGTTAGAATTCAAATTTTAACCCCATAGAAACCTACCCATAGTGATATCCAACCACATAGGTGGAGAATTAGGTGATAGAGTGCCTATTTCTAGTTATTACATAGGTTTTTCTAGGCTATTTGGTGTAAGTACAAATTTGTGACCACCAAGTGTTTACCATTTGTTCCAATGAGAAATTTGAGTCTAGTTTTGGTAGTGGGGGTGTCCTTATATCCAAAATTAGATACGTAGTGGTCGTATCATGATACGCCATGATACGCATGGCTAGGATTGGTAACTTCTATGTATTGGAGCTCTTTCTGTCAATTCTTCTTTATTTGCATTAGAACTACCTATCCTAGCTTTATTCATGTTATATATATATATATATATATATATATATATATATATATATATATATATATATATATATATATATTGTGTTCTATTAGTTTGGTGTTTGATATCATAGGTGTATCATGGGTTATTGTGATACTTGAGTGTATCATGGTATAATAATATTGATGAGTATCGTAGAGTGATACTTGGGTGTATATTTGGTATAGTGCTCAGGTGTAGGTGTGTTGTAGTCTGGAACGACAAGGAAGTAAGGTGTAGCGACATCAGCTTGTGGAAAGAGTGTGCATCAAGAGCTGCTTAGGGTTCAGCAGACAACAACTGCTTTTGGGTGGTTTACTGCAGAATATTGTAGTGGTAAGGGGAAGTGTTCCTGAAGGGAAAAGGGTTTAGGCCTGTAGTTGCTGCAGGAGCAGTAGCTTGGAGGGTCTGTGTACAGACCTATCTTCAGGCACTACACTGCAGTACAGAATTTTGGATGTGCAAATAGTGAGGGTGTTTGCAAGGCACAGTTACAAGCAGAGTGAGGGCTGGGTTCATGTTAGTATGCTAGTGCACCTAGGATACATGAGTGTCTGGGAGTGGGTATAATGTGTCTGTGTCTGTGTTGAGGACTGTTATGAGTGCACTAGTGAATGAGAGAGTGAAATGAGAGTATGGTACCATAATACTCATGTACCAATGTGAGGGTAAGTTTAAGTGTATAGAGTGTGGTATCCTAGTGTGTACCAAGGTATCAAGTATACCAAGACACCAAGGTATTATAACTAGTTTGGGGTAGTATCTTGTATACAGGATAAGTGTTTAGTGTACGGACAAGGTAATAGGTATAAGTCATAGATAATGAGTTAAAGTATGAGGTTATAGCTAAGGCATATATATATATATATATATATATATATATATATATATATATATATATATATATATATTAGGGTAAACCTCGTCCACGAGGAGCCTTGGCTTTTATTAATTCATCGAAAGTGGGAGATACAACTCAAAAAGCAACATACACCAAAACCCATACAATACCTTTAGTCACTCAGAATGCTTGGCCTCTCTCTGATATAAGAGCATCAACAAAGTGCTTTGCGAATCTGCCTGCACGTATCCCTGAAGAGCTTCCCATCATCGAATACATAACCTTCATAGACCCACTTATTACGGTTGTTCAACAGGACCCAATATATTGCCACTACAGTCACCTACTTTAAGTGCTTATTGCGTCTTCTCTACCACAGCTTTAGGCATTGCTGTAGACTGGCAGGTTTACCTCTGATCATCAAGCTGTTGACCAATGCATCCTAGATCTTGTGCGCTAGCTCCCCTTCGAAGAAGACATGATTGAGAGACTTGGTACTATGTTGTTTGTAGCAATGGCGTTTAGACGCCAGGCTATAGTTGAGCGTTTGCACTTTGTCATCTGTAGGCAGTCTTTGATGGAGGAGCCCCCATATTAGGATGGACCATTTACCTGGGATGCAGGGGTTCCAAATGTGAGCAAATCTCTCATCAATGAGTCCAGGCTGGTGAAGAGATTGCCAAGCTGACGTCACCGAGAAAAGACCCGACCTAGTCAGCACCCACTTATGTGTGTCTTCTCCATCCCTCAGGCGTATACCCTCTTCTCTGATAGCCAATAACACTTCCATGCCAAACGATTAAGCAATGTGGGCTTCATCCCACTACCTTATCCTATTAGCCAAATATTGAATCCTGCTGAACTGTCTGTTTGAAGGCGTTTTTATAGCCGCCTAATACTTAGCCAGTATTCAAAGAATGTTGACGACAGTCCTTGACCAACGCTGAGGTAAATATGATTTTCTTCTAAGTCACGCCCTCGAAGCAGCCGTCTCCAGGTTTGTGAAGATCTAGAATTCTGTCGTACCTCAGTGGGATAAGTTATAGGGAAATAGATTGCCCTAAAGAATCACACCCATCGTGTATCATTAGAATGCAATTACCACCATAACTTCACAGTAAAAGCATGCATGACCTCCTCCATTATTCGAATGCCTAAACCTCCCTCATGCTTAGGTTTAGAAAATAGTCCCATGAAAGCCACGTTCTTTTACCAAATGAGTCCATCGAACACCAGAAGTATCGGAAGAACATAACCTCCATTTGGCACTGGACGCCAACGGGAGGGTTGCTAGACGTTAATGAGTAGACAGGGATCGACGTCTGGATTGACTTAATCAGGATGAGCTTCCCCCCCAAGAAAGAGAATTTTATTGTGCTAACCATTGATTCAATCTCTGATTTTCCCAAGTAAGTACTCAAACATGCTAGCATTACGACGACCAAGCATCATAGAGCATCCCAAATAAGTTACAGGTTGATGGCTTAACTGGAACTGCAAGCTGTCCCTAATATCATTTTCCTATTCCTCTGAATTTCCTTTTGGGATGTAAGCTACAGACTTATTAGTGCTAATGTACTGGCCCGATACTACCTTATTTTGTCTCAAGAGAGTCTTCAAGAGAGTTAGGGCTCGTTTGTCCCCCCGACGAACAATAGGACGTCATCTGCATATGCTAAGTGAGTAAACTTGGGTAGCCACTAGGAGAGTAATAATTACCAAATGCACAGGATTGACCATATCTTTGTAAGTTGCGGCTCAAAACTTTAATAGCCAAGATGAAGAGAGCCGACGATAAAGGGTGATCTTGCCTAATGCCCCGCATAGCATGGAAAAAGCCCGACACCTTTTCGTTGATAATCGTGGAGAACCAAACTTTATTGATAAGAAGAAGAACCATCTCTATGCACTTATCGTAAAAACCAAAGCGTTTGAGCACCCACTGCAGAAATCCCCATTCCACTCGATCGTAAGACTTTACCATATCTAGCTTAATAGCTATATTGCCTCCCCTATTATCATGATTCATAAGGCTCACTAATTCTTGTTCCAGCAAAATATTGTCCACTATTTCTCGTCCTTTAACAAAGCCAATTTGTTTAGGAGATATCAATTTTGGCAGGATGTAGGAGAGCCTCCGAGCCAGAATTTTAGAGATGAGTTTATTGGCAAAAGTGCATAAACTGATAGGCAAAAAATTAAAAAAATTCTCTGGGTTCTTCTTCTTGGGGTTGAGAACAAGGAGGGTGCTAGAAATAAATTTGGGAAGAGTGAACCCATTAAAGAAGAGTCCAGCTGCCTCAACAACATCATCTGCAATAATCTTCCAGCACTTCAAAAATAACTTACCCGTAAACCCATCCGGACCTGCTGCACTCTTAGGATCCAAGGATTTGACGGTGTCATATAACTCCTCCTTTCCGGGCTTTATCATTAGGGTCTAATTTTCCTTCTCAGAGATGAGCGGGGGAATGACATTCATGAGTTCCTCATCCATCACTGTAGGATCTTGAGTGAATAGTCAGGAAAAATGGTCATTAGCTGCCACTTTAATCCCTTCAGGGTCATAAATTGTCTTTCCATCCTCCATTTGAATGTGACGAATAAAGAGTTTCCTTCTCTTATTGGTAACACATGCATGGAAATATGAGGTGTTCCTGTCTCCTTGTAAATCCTACTTTAAACGCGCCTTCTGTTTCTAGTATGACTCCTCGATGAAGATTTTGTGCTTCAGTTGGGCTCTCGCCTCCGAGAGTTGCATTTTATTTGCCATCGAGTTGTTAGTATCAAATACTATCTCCGCCACTAGCACCTTATCCTCCGCTAGTTTAACAGCTTGGAAGATGTCACAAAAAGAAGCTTTGCTCCATTGAGAAAGAGCCCTATGGGTTGCTAGCTTAATGGTATGCACAGATTTAATTTCTAGAATTTTTTAGGTATATATATGTATATATATATATATATATGTAGTTTTTTCTAAAAAGAAATTAGAAAAGAAAAAGAAAGAAAAAGAAAAGAAAAAGGGAATAAGAAAAAGAAAAAGAAAAGAAAAGGAAATGGGTTGGATCCTAATGGATCCAAACCCAAACCCTTAAACCCTCCCAACCCGACCCGCTTATGAGAATATGAAAACAGCAGCAGCAGCTGTTTGTGAAAATCGCTCCCCCCCCGCGGTTTCCCCCCCTTCTGCGTGGTTTTACCCCTCCCCCACCGCCTCTATCCTCTATATATCTCCCCAAACCCTAACCCTACTCCATCTCCTTCCACTCCAGACCGACGCCGAGCTCCGTCCTGACCGCCGTACAGCCGCCTGGGCGCCGGAGTCGCCGCCACGACCGCCGCACGCCGCGCGCTCGCGAGCATCGCCGTGCAGGAAATTTCAGCAACGTACCTGTGTTCCCGCTCTGTTTCTCGTACCCTCGCTCTACCAAACTCGACCCCGTCTTCGCCAGTATGTTCACCACCTATCCCTCTCTAATTACTGTATATTAGTTTACCTAGTTCAGCAAGTAAACATAGGAAAAATAGCGCCCAAGTTGACGGAAAATGACAACTTTTGGGGACACAGAAAACTAGGGTAAACTACCTATGTTCCCGGACTCGTATCTCCCACCACAGAGATCCGAATTCAGTTTTTCTTGTTGGTATGCGAAGACCACCTAACCTAGTTTATTTTCTATCAAATACAATATTTTATTTGTTGCTGCATGTTAAAATAAATTAGGTTAAAAATCCGAAAACTTACTTTTTCCAAATTCCAGAAATTGTGATACGGAGCGCGCCCCGGCAAATGGGACCGCCCTGTAGTGTACCAATTGTACCAAAAGGTGCGCAGAGTATACCCGGACATGTGGAAATTCGCAAAAACTGATTTGGATGCGTGTGCGCGTCGAAATCAGCATGTATCCGCAAAAAATTCCCAATATCGCAACTTTTACAAAAGTGTGCGCATTTTGTGCATGCTCGTCAGAATGCGACGAAACTTGCGCCACTGGACTCGTGGTATCACACTGGTCCTGTGATCCAATTTTCACGTAATTCTGAGACAGTTGACCAAGTCGCCAATTGGCGGGCCCTACGGTTGGCTTTTTGGGCGAAATTGTGTTCGGCTCACCGAAATCCATATTTGGACATACCGTTGAGTTCGTACTGACATTTAGAGTTTATTTGACCTATAATTTGTCCCTTTTAGAGACCTTTACCCTTGGCACACTTTTTGGTGCAAAGTGGGCCACTTGTGGATCCCACTTTGACACAAAATTACCGTTTTGCCCCTATGTCCAAATTGGACGAAAGGGAAGTATTTTCTAGCTATTTCGCTTATTCTAGGAACGTTGGTGATTTTTATTTCAGCATCCGGAGATGTTCATTCTGAGGCCATAGTTTCTGACTCTTGGTGTTTGACATCTGGACGTTACATTTTGCAGCTCTCTTGCCAGGCAAGTATACCTTACCTTTTGTACTGTTTAAATTTAGTTATTTTTAGTTACATGTTTATTTATTTTAATATTATATAAATGTGCGCGTCCGAGAAGACTCGGGTGCAGTCAACGAAGGCGTTGATGTTAGGACTTGTGTCTGACCTAGTGTCTAGTAGACCCACCTAAAATTGTGGAGTTATTGGTATGACTCCCCAGGCCTTGACATGTATCATTACACGTTACAGAGTGAGTTCATATAGGGACGCGTGTCTCATGCGCGACTGGCCATCAGTGTGAGCAACACGTGTAATGGTATTTAGCTTAGTTATTTATTTCTATAGAGACTTGCATCATAGTACGAGATATCCACGTCGTGTTCACGACTTGTATATCTACATTGGGTGGGGAGGACGACTAGTAGGCGTATGGGACACCAACTCCCTTTATACAGATACCGCACTCGACGGAGTGATACGGACGTATATATATATTGCAGATACTACGTTCTTTAGAGTGTTGGATGTTACTTGGTGATTTTGTTGATACCACACTCTAAAGAACGTTGGATATTATACTATTTTAGATACCATGCTCCTCGGAGATGGACGTTATTATATCAGAGTGCCCATGGTCTGGGGGCATATATGGCATATACTAGTCAGTCACGACGATTGGCAAATTACGTCAACATATGTCTAGCCTACACTTTCCCTACGCACTAAGCTGTCCTCAAATTGCATTTCACTTAGGTGGATAGCACACCCCTTTATTTATTCAGTATTTACTTTATGACATGCTTCTATGTATCTTGTTATGTCCCTCTGAGGACCTGGTCCCTTTCCAGGTATAGATGTTCATGAGTATTCGCAGGAGCACATATCCGGACTTGCTACGTATATTTTGAGGAGGTCTTCTCGTCGAGCCTCGTGATTGTTCGATGTGTACCTATATTATATTTATCTTGTTTATTTTTTATATTTTAGTTCGGCAGTGGATTTATTTCCACCCGACGATCATCTCTAGATACTTTATATTGAGATCTAGTCACATGGTTATCATTTATATATGATTCTGTGGATGAGATTTAGATTGTGCCCTGTGATAGAGTTTTACCACTTGTGGATTAATAATATTCACAATAAAGCGTATGTATGCGTTATGGTTTCCATATATTGGAGTGCCATAACCATGCGGCTGGCATGCTTACGCGTCCTAGTCCTACGTATTTTGGGACTGGGACTGGGACTGGGACGTGACATGTTTTTAATGGTGGCCCATGCAGGTCGAGAGCATATTGTCTCGGTTATGTTACTGTACCGAGCAAGCCTGCAAATAGGATTAGAGTATAGGATCTCATCCATATTTGACTATGACTCATCTTCCTTCCAATCCATTCCATTTGAATAATCGCATCTTGCTTGAATCCTGTCCTTCCCTAATATTCTTTGAGTATAGCCTCTGCTAGAATATAGGAATCCCTGTTGATAGGATGATACTTAGGGTAACATTCTTATTAAGAATACAACTAGGGCATTGACACATCACTAAGTTTAGGATACTTAACGAACCCTAGCCTTCCGTATTGCCTAATGAACCCTAGCATCACTTAACTATAGATTAATTTATCATTATCCCTTGATGTATTTATGTATGACTTGAGAGCAGTATAAACACTACTAGGATTAGTTTAAAATTTGACCATAGTGTTTGAACCTAGTATTGAGGAACCAATAGAATCCAATGTTAAACATTAGGACTGAACCTAGCTTTTTATGGTAAGAAAGTACTAGAGAGCTACAACTTTAGCACATTGTCTTATAGTAGCCGAACAATGCCTTAGGAAGCCAAGAGGAATGGATAGAATATTCTCTTGATCATACCTCAAACACAAAGATTAGCAACCACCTTCCCTCAAGAAACCATGACATTATCTAGAATCTTCAATTTAGTTTATGACTTGTTCCTCTAAACCTTTAGCGCTCGCCTTTGTGCAATGACTAAATTATGTTCTTCTTCTCCTCATCTTTCGATTCGTGTCACCTAAACTTTCTAATTTTTGGCCAAGTAATTTTATCTTATGTTAAGGATATATAGTTTGCTAGGATTATAGTTGTAATCTTGAACTTTGAAATTAGGTGCTTGGTAGCTAGAGCTTGATAGTTTGAGTTATTCCTTTAGATTGTGATTTGATTATTTTTAGTTTTAAATCACGTAACTTGTACCCCACCTCAGTAGAGGTTATTTCCCCTTTTCCCTTGAGGTCAGTAACTTTTCATTCTTACTATAGACACTTGTTCTATAAGCACAATGATTAAGACTTAAGATGGCCATTACTTATATAATGCAATAGGAGACCTTAATGAGTACCAAGATCTTTTCTCATATACCCCAATAAGAGTTTCTGCTTTAATTACAAGTGCAAAGTTATTTTGTAGGATCTCCTTTAAGGCAGTTACAGTATTAGTTTATATTTTTAAGTTGGATAGTATGCCTCACAACCTAGTAACACATAGTCCTCTTTGTAGAAGCATGAAAAATATGCCGGATGGCTATACGCAGCATATTGATGCAGAGCAGCGTAAACAGAGGCCTTCAGAGCCATCAAGCGTGCAACAGAGCTTTTTTTGCTAAACACAGCATGAAATATAAGCTCAGAGGACCATCCGCGTAAGGCAGTACGTCCAAGCCGCTTCAGCGTAAACAGGGTGCTTCATCGACTCCTGGGCATAAAACCCATCCTCTTTCAACGCAGCATTAAAGTGTACGAGAGACGCTTCGTATTCTACAAAGTGAACCTGTCAGATCCTGCAATGAACCTGGCAGATCCTGCAATGAACCTGATGTCTGGACTTCTGACAAAGGGATACTGCTCGACTACCCAGACGACGGCTATAATGATGGCACAACACTGCGACCCAGGCTGTCATTTACCGCCATCTCCTTTGCGTAAACTGCTTTTACGTGCATGAAGGGATACGCTGCCTTGTTTTACACAGGCAGACATGAGTTGTTTACGCTCTGCAGTAGACAAACCGCCTGCCACATCAAAAGCTGCACTCCGTACGGGGCTCAAGGTACGTCTCTACGTCCAATGCACAGAGCGATGACAGTTGCTTGAGGCACGTCTCTACATCTAATGCACAGAACGGTGACAGTTTCTCGAGGCACATCTCTGCGACTGATGCACAGAAGGGCTGCAGACCTTCAAAAACATGCCTCTGTATTTAATGCACATGATGGTGGCAAATCTCTGTATTTAATGCAAGAGATTTGATTATATCTTTAAAAGCTGTAATTTCGGCTAAGACGTCCACATCAGCACTCTGACACGGTACGCAGCGGCTTCTGCACCCATTCAGCTCCTGTGCTCACTCGGCTTCTATGCCCATTCGGCTTCAATGTCCACTCGGCCTCTATGACCACTCGACTTCTACGCCCACTCGGCCTCTATGACCGCTCGGCTTCTACGCCTATTCGACTTCAATGCCTGCTTGGCTTCTACGTCATGGTGACAGACATTGGTTTCTACGCCCACCTCTTCTACACAAGGGATACCTACCTACGTGGCTTCTACGCCATAAACTTCGTAGCGATTATACGCGTTTTATCCCTTAGTTGGACCCGCGTCACACGCTCATTCAAAGGATCATCTATACGCAGGCATTGGTTATTTTAACCGTTGTGTAAAAGGGTGCTGTACTTTCTACTCCTCGGTTTCTACACCGACGGAGTGGTCACTGTCACCAAAACTCTATAAATAGAGACCTCTATCAACAGAGGAAAAGGTCGAAGGAATTGGTCTAAAAACCTCCAAAGAGATCGAACCACGGGTCGAAACTTTGAAAGAAGGATCGAACAAGGTCGAACTTCCAAGAAAGATCGAACCAGATGTCAAGAGAGAGAGAGAGAGAGAGAGAAGAATCCGGAGCTCAGGCAAAGAGTAGGGATCGATGACTTTGGCATCGTGCATCCACCCCCTTCTGCAACCTTCGAAGCTGCTTCCTGTCTTCTACGGCACTTCTTCATCATCGTGTGGTCCAAGGGCTAAAGTGATCGACTGCAAATCAGACACCTATAGCAATATTTACCCAGATTAAATAAATTGTACTCCCACATCCTCGTATAGGATCAAATTGTACAAGTTTGTTTGTAAACCAAAGAAGGCGGGTTTCGTGTAAACCCGTCTTGAATACATTTTTATTCTTTTATTTTCCATCACAAACAAGATGGCGACTCTGCTGGGGACATCTTTCTCTTCTGATGAGGAAGCGATTGCTCAACAGGATGCGGTATCCGTGGGATCCGTGAAGAAGACACTGGTCGTCCAGTTCGACCAGTCTGCCTACGAAGACATGCTTCAGACGGGGGGTAGCTCTCACTCTCTCTCTGTACAAAACAACAAGAAGCTGCGCAAGGTCTGGATGCCCAAGACATCCTCTACCATTCCTGTGGACTCTCCGATCTCTCCGATCTCTCCGATCTCTCCGACCAATGAGGTTGTAGCATTTCTCCCTCTGTGTCCTGCATGTAAAAATCAGTCTCCCGCTCCGCGCGGTACAGACAAAACTTCGGGCAAAGCCTCAGCACTAAACCAGAAGTATCTACTGCGCTCTACGCATAGAAACCAGTCTCCCGCTACGCGCGGTACAGACAAAACTTCGGACAAAGCCTCAGCGCTAACCCAGAAGTATCCACTGCGCTCTACGCGTAGAAACCAGTCTTCCGCTACGCGCGGTACACAAAACTTCGGGCAAAGCCTCAGCGCTAACCCAGAGGTGTCCACTGCGCTCTACGCGTAGAAACCAGTCTTCCGCCCGTGGCAGAATAGACAAAACTTTTGATGATGCCTCAGCGCCAAATCGGAAGTACAAAGCTCGCTCCGCGCGTAAGACAACATCTGACCTCTACAGGGAACCAGATAACACCCGTACTTAGTCATAAGTACGCCAACATTGTTAAGCCCACAAAAAACTGCCATGTCTATATCACCTCTGAGCAGACGTGTACCTCCATCTCCAAAGGAGTCACGATCAAAAGTTTGTCATGTTCATATTACCTCTGAATAAACTTTCGGCTATCCACTATCTTCTGATGTAGGTCGCCATCTACACTTAACACCCGTACTTAGTCATAAGTACGCCAGCAGTGTTAAGCCCACAAAAAACTGCCATGTCCATATCACCTCTGAGCAGACGTGTACCTCCATCTCCAAAGGAGTCACGATCAAAAGTTTGTCATGTTCATATTACCTCTGAATAAACTTTCGGCTATCCACTATCTTCTGATGTAGGTCGCCATCTACACTTAACACCCGTACTTAGTCATAAGTACGCCAGCAGTGTTAAGCCCACAAAAAACTGCCATGTCCATATCACCTCTGAGCAGACGTGTACCTCCATCTCCAAAGGAGTCACGATCAAAAGTTTGTCATGTTCATATTACCTCTGAATAAACTTTTGGCTATCTACTATCTAAGTAGAATGATGATCGGAGCTGAGCACCGGTACAATCTGGTAGAAAAAGAATGCTTGGCTCTGATGTTCGCTATCCAGAAGATGCGACACTATATCACCGGTCAGACTATTCATATCATCTCCAGGATCAACCCTCTTCGAGTACTGATGAGCAAGCCAAGTGCTCTTAATTCCTGACTCGTGACTTGGGCGCTGCTGTTAACACCATATGACATGGTATACGTCCCGCAGAAGTCCATCAAAGGCCAAGCGCTGGCCGACTTCCTAGCTGCTCATCCGATCCCGGAGACCTCCAAACTATACGAGGACATCCCTGATGAAGTTGCAGAATATAATTTCGCAATAGAAAGCGACACATGACAACTATTCTTCGATGGAGCCTCCAGAACTGGTCCTAGGGGAAACGTGGTTTCAGGAGTAGGAATAGTCCTAGTCACTCCTGATAAACTCGTCATCTACCGAGCATATTCTCTTAGCGAGCCATGCTCCAACAATGTGGCAGAGTACAACGCTCTGCTAATCGGGCTCAAAGTCGCTAAAGAGCTGGGGGTCGAGTCCCTGGAAGCTTTCGGTGATTCTCTGCTCATCGTCAATCAAGTCAGGAGAATATATGAAGTCCGGAATCCAGACCTCATCCCCTATCACCAAGCAACGGTAGAGATAGCGATGACATTCAAAGGGTTCTTCCTAGAGCATATACCTTGATCTCAGAATCTGGAAGCTGATGCCCTAGCCAGTCTAGCTACGGATTTAGCCACTCCTATAAGAAGGCAGGATTCGGTAATCCTTCATAACAGAGATTTATTCTGTGTGAAGAACAACTTTCACATAGAACGCAGCTACGCTGTGAACACAGATCCCCCTAGAAGAGACTGAGAAGTCCCTTCATAAATTTTGTGGCATACGAAATCTTGCCGAAGGACCCCAAAGAAGAAGTATCCGTCAAAAGACGATCATTACGCTTCTACTTCGATGCATCTTCACAATGCCTATATCGCCGGACCTACGACGGACTGCTATTGAGATGTCTCTCTAACGACGAAGCACAGCAGATTATCCGGGAAGCTCACAACGGCGTGTGCGGAGTGCATCAACCCGGTCCTAAGCTACAGGATCGTATCAGAAGAATGGGCTATTACTGGCCCACTATGATCGCAGACGCGATCAACTATGCAAGACAATGCAGAGCCTATCAGGTTCATGCAGACTTCATACATCAACCATCTGAATATCTACATCCTACGGTTGCATCCTGGCCTTTCGAAGCATGGGGTATGCATATCATTGGTCCTATTCACCCATCTTCTTCCAGAGGTCACCGGTTCATACTGGCCATCACGGATTACTTCTCTAAATGGGCAGAGGCGATCCCTCTTGCTGAGGTAAAGGCGTCTAATATAATCAGCTTCATCAAGCATCACGTCATTTATCGCTTTGGGGTACCCCGGAGGATAATTCATGACAATGGACCTCAGTTTATCAGCCAAGCATTTCACCGATTTTGCGATAAAAATCGGATACATAATATTGCCTCTACGGCATATTATCCAACTGCTAATGGTTTGGTGGAAGCTTTCAACAAAACCATTATCAAACTCTTGAAGAAGTTCATCTCTTCAAACAAGAGAGATTGGAATGAGAAGCTGGGCGAATGTCTCTGGGCATACCGCACAACGGTACGAACACCGACAGGTTGTACCCCATTTTTACTAGTCTACGGGAGCAAAGCAGTTCTCCCTATTAAAATCCAGATCCTGTCACTCAGGATAGCCGTGACTAATGAGCTGACTCAAGAAAAGAATGACCTGTTAAGGCTTCAAAAGCTAGAAGGATTAGACGAGAAATGCCTCCAAGCTCAACAGCGCATCGCGCTCTACCAAGCACGTATTTCCAGAGCTTTCAATCATAAAGTAAAGAAAAGAGTGTTCAAAGTCGGCGAGCTAGTTTTAGCCATAAGAAGGCCGATGATCCTTACTCACAGGAGTAAAGGCAAATTCCAGCCCAAGTGGGAAGGCCCTTATGTGATCGAGACAACGTTCTCAAACGGCGCTTACAGGTTAGCCCAGTCTAATGGAGACCTATTAATGGCTCCTATCAACGGTAAATTCCTAAAAAGGTACTATGCTTAACCTCCTCTGCTCAAGTGGAATATAGCGAGAATCTCAACTCTAACAAAACTACTTCCAAAACGAAACTAGTTGGGTCATATTCTATCATGTCCATATAACCTCTGAATAGATATGTTCGACTAATTTGGAAAATGCGATACCTATCACGTCCATATTACCTCTGATAGCATCTTGTCTACAAACTTTAGTCAAAGCATATTCTATCATGTCCGTATGACCTATGAATAGATATATCCTACCAAAGCATATTCTATCATGTCCGTATGACCTCTGAATAGATATGTCCTGCTAAAAATTTATCGAGAGTCTATCACGTCCATACTACCTCTGATATCACTCCCGCCCAAACCTGTTATTTACATTCCAAAATGATGGGTCCACAGAGTCAGAAAAGATTTATTTTATTTATTCCCAAAAAGAGCAGAATTACATTTGGTAAGCAAAAAGAAGAAAGGGTACATCATTGTGGGGGAGCGGTCAGATCGCGAATCAGCTATACCAGTGCAGCTATCCTCTCATTCCTGGAAACCAAGGCATCAGTGCGGGCCCGCTCCAGCCGTGCCTCGTGATTGCTCATAAAGGACAGCTCGGCCCTTGCCCGAAGAGAGCCAGCATGGGCAGTTTCTGCACGCTCCAGATCCCGTCGTGCTGTGCTCAGTCGACCAGTCGCTACATCTAGACCTGCCAACGACTGAGAAGCCCACTCCTCTGCCAGAGCGAGTTTTTCCTTCAACTTGTGGGCCCTCGCTACGTTTCCTTCATGCTCGGATTGGCACTTCTTCTGAAGAGCAAGAGCCTCCTCCACGATAGCTTTTCTTTCATCCATCTCCAGCTTATGTGTTTTGATGGAGTTATCTAGGCTTTCCAGCTGTTTAGTAAGCCGCGCAGTCATGAGGTCGTATCTGGCCTGGACCTCAGCTTTAAGGCTGCCCCGAGCCAGCTGCAAGTATTCATTAATAGGTTGCTCCAAACCATTAACCATCGCCTCCAGGGTGTCAGCTACCCCAGAATTGCCGAACTCCCTAACTGCCCCGATCGAAAACTGAGAAGCCTTCTTCAGACGCTCGAAGTCTAGATTCTTCGCCAACACCATTGATATCAGTGTTTTCAAACTGGTGTAAAAGAGGCTGGTATACTACTCGGTCAGCGCAACCAGATCTGATTGAACGCCAGGAGTGGCCGCGATATTGGAGAGTCCCCCTCCAGGAGTGGTTGCAGACGATATGGCCATGGCTGTCGCCTCAACAGGTGGTGCGACCAAGGAAGATACGACAACGACGGTCGAAGTCATCGGCATACTCGCAGGAGGCGATGTCACAATGACAAGCTCATCCTCCTCTTGAGATGACGAAACTACTCGGGGCAAGCCAGCACCCGAAGATGCTTCCTCTTCAAACTCAGGCACCTTCGTGTCGCCACCGGAAGCCGAAGCAGAGCCAAAAAGTGCTTAAGCGCTCTTCTCCCTGCAGACATCTGCCCCTGAAAAGAAGACGAGAAAGTTAATATCGATACGATGTTAATGCCTCTAAATAGAATAGCGTAAAGATGACATTTACCCACGGCCGACGGCACATATGTCGCATCTGCAGCCAGTACAGCTAAATTACTTCTTAATAATGCTAAGCAGGCTATCATACCTGGAGAAAGGGGTATGATAGCTGACACTGGCAGGCGGTCTTCCAAGTCCTCCTCAAATTCCAACCGAGGCTCATCGGCTGGAATCTCGCCAGGTACTCTCGCAGGCACGAAAGGGGTCTCTTCCGACGCTGATCCGGATAAAGGTATATGGAACCTTATACTCAGCCCCGGAGGCGACTTCGTTCCACTACCGGAGGCAGTGGCAGCAATGGCAGCCTCAAGCAGGAGTTCTTCGACACCGCCAGCCGAAACTGAGAGTCCCTCTCCGAAAGGCGAGGAACCTCCAATCAAAGAAACATCCCCGGCAGGAGAGACAACAGGTTCCTCTCTAGGAGCCTCAATACCAGGAATCCGGAGAGAACGATTAACCGTCTTCTTCTTCCTCTTGCGAGGGGAAGTCTGCTTTGAAGCAGGGGCCCTTCGCTTCCCAGAGACTACCAAAGCCCCCGCAGGCGGAGGCACTTTACACCTCGGCACCGACACCAGAGGCTCATCCGGAGTGACGGACTCCTCACCCTCGTCAGAAGAAACTGAGGGGACTTCGACTCTTTCCCCAGGCTTGGGAGAAGGCACCCTAAAGCTTCCATATATGTCAAAATCGTGATGGAAGGTGTTGATCGCCACGTAGAACTGGGCATACGAATGGAGGATGTGCAGCTCCATGGAGAGTGTGACGATCGGCACGATAAAGATTGCTTCCGTGCAACCCATAATAAAATACTGCCATCCTCTGGATCCATCAATGAGTCCGCCCCTGGACCTGAAGCTGGTGACGGTATTGCCCACGTGCAGCTGATCGTACCCAAACTGTTTGGCGAACCGACTGGGCAAGTAGGGCTCGAAGAAGCAATGATCTTCGCTTCTGTACAGCAAATGGGAGGTTCTGATGCAGACCAACTAATTAAAAGCTTCCGGAGAAAGATTGGTCTTCTCTCCACCTAAATTCTCAAGCCTAATCCCCGACTGATTGCGATGTACAGAGGGGACAGTGCAGAGGAGCTTCCAACCGTGACTGAGGCTCAACACCAGCCGACAGTCTAAATCTGTGTTCACGTTCCAGGAAGAGTCCTTGTAGTTCAGCAAGAAACTACCCCCCGAGCTACTACCAGGGCCGGGAGACATCAACCGGGGGTTGTGGAGAATTAACTATCCCATCAAGTACAGGTATAGTAACTCTACCAGGGGAAAGCTATCATGCCGAGCTTCATCGACGAGCAGTCCATCAGTCATGGCTCTCAGGCCAACCTGTATACGGCACACCATGGCAGGGAGAAAGCCCAGTCTTGTCCCGAATACCAGACGCACGGCAGGCCACAGGATGTTTCGGTGAATGCGGTCTGCGGATGCGATACCGGGCACCACTACTCGACGCAGCCATATAGAGAGGAAACCAGCCAGCCGGGCTTCTTTAGACAGAGGCCTGCGGCAGCGCCTCAAGTAACTGTAGGCCTTAGTGCCTTCAGGATACTTTCCTACCCCGTCATTGAGAATCTGACCTGGAGCCTTAGCATCCTACATAAGATCCTCGACGACCTGGGCACTGAGCACGCCCAAATAGTTCACAGGCTCATTCTTGCCCCCCGAGACTTTCTCTGACTTGGCGGCCCTGGCCCGGTGGAAGAAGAGGTAGGACGTCCACTTAGTGGTGTGAGCCAAATCAGAAGGCTCATCATAAAAAGTAGTGCACGCGAAGTAGTGGCACATCAGCTCCTGATATACTTCCACCGCCCGAGGGTCCGAGTCCTCCAACTCCCGGTTGGTGGGAACATACTCTTCATATGGGATATCCCCCATCGGCAGTCTCGAGATCACTGCCATCTCATGGAGGGCCAACCCCAACTCCCCCAGTAGAGTGGCGAAGGTCCCAGTGAGCGAAATGTATCTCTCCATCAGTGCCAAAAATAGGTTAGGGTTGGAAGGCAACCCAACACTCGTCGCACTCATAGCAGCATACAGTCCAATGACCTCCAGTTATCTCCGAAAATGCTTCAAGGCCCAGATCACTAGGCAAGCCCATCGGAGGTTTGTTGGGGTGATCTACCTATTGCACCAAGGATTCTCCTAGGTGTATACCCCCCTCGCCCCATGAAGTCGTTGCAGAAAGCCGACAATTGGACCGGCTGGATCACTGAACTGTCTTCACTCGGGACGCTGCCCGGGCACAGTCCCCTGAACACCGTCACAACGTCGGAAGGACGGCTGACAAACGACCCCTGGTCAGCTCCTTTCAAATGAAAGATCTTCCCTGGCTTGCCGTGAAGATCGGGAGTCAGCGTCCACGACATCCTCCTAGGATGTGTAGCATGGGAGAAAGCCGAGATAGGATAATCTCTCGGCATCGTGGGCAGATACAAGACCACACTCTCGGCGGGGAAAACCTAGGGTTCTCTCTTGGGCTTCGTCTGGGACTGTTTGTCAATCATGTCCCCAAAGAGAAAAGCCGGCTTGATGTACTGGTCCCCGTCTATGTACGTCAGGGGATCTCCGTTAATCATGTGCAGCAACGTCCGCTCGCCCTGAGCCGATATCAAGATCTCCCTTCCTTCAGGATGTTGGGGTCCGGAGATAGGAAATGTCACGTGGGACAGATCCTCTAGATAGTTTGAGTGCAGAATCCCGGCAGCAGAACCCATCACCTCGGCCAGTGGAGACTCATGCAAGTTAACTACAAAAGTGCAAGGAAAACACGTCATTACAAATCTTGTAAAATAAAAACCAAGAAACGACTGTCTGTGCTTTACGCCAAGACTGTACAAATTTGGTCATTTTTACGCCGGAAGTCACATCCAGAAGCGTAATTAACGGTATACAGTCCGTGCTTTATGCCAGACTGCCAAAATTCTAGTTATTACGCCGGAGGTCCCATACACAAGCGTAAAGCTAAAATTTTATAGTATATACCAAGTTTTCAGCAGTCAGAGCTTTTACGCTCAAAACTGCGAAAATATGGAGTTTTTTACGCTGGCATATTAGAAATATAGGCATAAAAAAATGAAAACGTCTCCGTGCGTCATCTTCCTCAAAGAGGCTATCAGCACAGAAGATGACCTAGCGCGGTCACGTTCAACGTGTGCGAATGATTTTTCGTCGTTCTTTGTCATCCCAAAGGCTCTACCTCTAAGGCCGGGTGCGCTGCTCGTCGGCGGGATACTTCGCTCAGAAGAAAGTTCACCTTGCCCGACCGAAGACTCTCTCGCTGGGGCAAAAGAACGAGAAGAAGAACCTATACTCTTTCCCTTAGTGGAGGGGATTTGTTTCGGCGACATTTCTAAAAAATCGGAGTGCTCGAAGAAAGAACGAGGGAAAAAACTCAAACAGTCGAAGGCTCTCTTTCGCAGAAGACGGATGAAAAGTTTTTCTCTCAAAAGCTTGGGATATATATAGAGTTCGAGTCGACTCCTCGAATCCTCGGACGGACTCCTCGAAACCCTAACCAAATCTCACAATTAATATTTGGTTATGATTGGGTACTACGTCAGCCCACTACTCTCGAAAGGCGGACAGTCAGCAAATTTGAAGAGTTTTTCGTGCAAAAGCAGGTCAGCGGTTCCTACGCTAAGGAGCTTTCTACGCTCGACAGCAACAGATCTACGGTTTTATGCTCACAAGCTATAAGTCCATGGTTTTACGTCCAGATGCCTTTGTGCTCGGTAGCTTTTATGCTCGAGAGGCTACAAACCTACGACTTTACGCTCAGTAGATACCAAATCGATGATCTCACGCTCGATGGCGTTTAGTTTACGCTCGGAGGCAACAGATCCACAACCTTACGCTCGGAAGATTTCTTTTTTACAGGCTACAAATCTACAGTTCTACGCTAAGAAGCTTTCTACGCTCGACAGCTACAGATCTACGATTTTACGCTCACAAGCTATCAGTCTATGGTTTTACGCCCGGATGCCTTTGTGCTCGGTAGCTTTTATGCTCGAGAGGCTACAAACCTACGACTTCACGTTCAGAAGCTACAAATCTACGATTTTATGCTCGGTAGCTTTTTACGCTCAATAGGATACGAACTTAGGATTTTTAGCTCATATACACTATGGATCTCTGACTTTCCACATATCCGAACAGTTCTCAAGGCGGTCGTTTACAGGAGTTCACATAGAAGATACTCCTTCTTGACCTCAAAATATCCCAAGTACCCAAAATATACAGAGTTCAAACATTGAGAAATTACTCTTCTCGGGTCAATTGGAGGTTCATCCAGACTCCAGTCCGAATATTTCATCTATCAAGATGGCAACTCAGTTTGACAACCATTCCTCGACCCTGTTCCAAGGGATTTTTGAGAAGTCATTCTTGAAGATGAAGTCTGAAACAAGAATTCTGTTTACACAGAAGTGAAAACAACAGTTCAGAATTCTACGTGGTTCCTTATTCCTGACAACAGAACAGTTTGAACACTCGAATGCTAAAGCGACTTTCTACACATCACTAGTTATGCGTAAAAGATAGGACAGGGCCTAAATACTCTTTCTATCAGAATTGGCGTAAATAATCAGACGTGTCGAAGCTACACATATTCAGACTTCACAGCAACGTATGGCAAGATAATCATATGCACAGAAGAAGACGACTTTATTAAAAGAAAATCACGATTACATATGAGGGAAATCCAGTCTACAAGGGTTTTCTTCATTTTTCGTGAATACATATGAGGGAAATCTCGTCTACAAAGGATTTCCTCGTCATCATCGGAAGGCCACCCCCAGGATCTGTTCTGACAGGTTCTCGCATCGGTGAAGGTCTTCCTCTTCTTCCATGGCGGTTCATCGACTTCCACAGTCATGAACAAGAAGATGATTGCTGGCGGAAGGATACAATACTGGGCCTACCTGAACTTCTTCAGGGCCCATCCTCCATACGCCATGTCAGATCTAGTTGAGGCTTCTTTAACCCAACTCGATCGAGGACAACGGTTATAGTTTGTCTAATCTCGTCCACGAAGTCTCAGGAGAAAATATACAGCTTGCAAGCTGTGTGGTCTAATACGACCCTTCCTTTCTCCTGGAAGAACCGCCATATAAAGTTGCTGATTATCCCGAGCAAGGGAGGCTAAGATATCCTTCCATGATCCATCGTTGCAGTGGATACCTGCTCGAAGACGTTATCTTTTTCGGCTCCTTACACGCTGGAAGAACATGATCTCCTTCTTCCTCAGGTCGACCCGACGAACTCCGGCGATCATCTCTGCGTGGTGATAGAAATATGGGGAGAACAGGTTAAACCCTCAACCTTTTTATAGGCAAAAGAGGTCACACCGGTCCCCAATAAATCCGCCATAAAGTCAGCATCGACCGTTTTAACGCTCTATTCAGAAATGTTTCGAGTTACGAGGAGCGGTTCATGCTTCATTCAAAGCGTTCCAAATTCCGAGGAATTTGAAAGCTTTGAAGGGGGTCTTGTAGAAGCATGAAAAATACGTCGGATGGCTATACGCAGCATATTGATGCAGAGCAGCGTAAACAGAGGCCTTCAGAGCCATCAAGCGTGCAACATAGCTTTTTCCGCTAAACACAGCGTGAAATATAAGCTCAAAGGACCATCCGCGTAAGGCAGTACGTCCAAGCCGCTTCAGCGTAAACAGGGTGCTTCATCGACTCCTGTGCGTAAAACCCATCCTCTTTTAACGCAGCATTGAAGTGTACGAGAGACGCTTCGTATTCTCCAAAGTGAACCTGTCAAATCCTGCAATGAACTTGTCAGATCCTGCAATAAACCTGACGTCTGGACTTCTGATAAAGGGATATTGCTCGACTACCCAGACGACGGCTATAATGATAGCACAGCACTACGACCCAGACTGTCATTTACCGCCATCTTCTTTGCGTCAACTACTTTTACGTGCATGAAGGGATACGCTGCCTTATTTTACACAAGCAGACATGAGCTGTTTACGCTCTGCAGTAGACAAACCGCCTGCCACATCAAAAGCTGTACTCCGTACGGGGCTCGAGGCACGTCTCTACGTCCAATGCACAGAGCGATGACAGTTGCTCGAGGCACGTCTCTACGTCTAATGCACAGAGCGGTGACAGTTTCTCGAGGCACATCTCTGCGACTGATGCACAGAAGGTTTGCAGACCTTCAAAAATATGCCTCTGTATTTAATGCACATGATGGTGGCAAATCTCTGCATTTAATGCAAGAGATTTGATTATATCTTTAAAAGCCATAATTCCGGCTAAGACGTCCACATCAGCACTCTGGCACGGTACGTAGCGGCTTCTACACCCATTCATCTCCTGTACTCACTCGGCTTCTACGCCCATTCGGCTTCAACGCCCACTCGGCCTCTATGACCACTCGGCTTCTACGCCCACTCGGCCTCTATGACCGCTCGGCTTCTACGCCTATTCGGCTTCTAGGCCTGCATGGCTTCTACGTCATGGTGACAGACATTGGCTTCTATGCCCACCTCTTCTACACAAGGGATATCTACCTACGTGGCTTCTACGCCCACCTCTTATACACAAGGGATACCTACCTACGTGGCTTCTACGCTGTGATCTTCGTAGCAATTATACGCATTTTGTCCCTTAGTTGGACCCGCGTCACACGCTCATTCAAAGGATCATCTATACGCAGGCATTGGTTATTTTAACCGTTGTGTAAAAGGGTGCTGTACTTTCCACTCCTCGGTTTTTACACCGACGGAGTGGTCACTGTCACCAAAACTCTATAAATAGAGACCTCTATCAACAGAGGAAAAGGTCGAAGGAATTGGTCTAAAAACCTCCAAAGAGATCGAACCACGGGTCAAAACTTTGAAAGAAGGATCGAACAAGGTCAAACTTCCAAGAAATATCGAACCAGAGGTCAAGAGAGAGAGAGAGAGAGAGAGAAGAATCCGGAGCTCAGGCAAAGAGTAGGGATCGACGACTTTGGCATCGTGCATCCACCCTCTTCTGCAACCTTCGAAGCTGCTTCCTGTCTTCTACGGCACTTTTTCATCATCGTGTGGTCCAAGGGCTAAAGTGATCGACTGCAAATCAGACACCTATAGAAATATTTATCCAGATTAAATAAATTCTACTCCCACATCCTCGTATAGGATCAAATTGTACAAGTTTGTTTGTAAACCAAAGAAGGCGGGTTTCGTGTAAAACCCGTCTTGAATACATTTTCATTCTTTCATTTTCTACCACAAATACTCTTGACTCATTATTGATGTATAATTGAATAACATTAACTGTATACTAGTGTTTATTAAGACTGTAGAACTTAGAAGGCCATACCCCTATTTGGTCGACTAGCGACTTAGACAAGGAGTTAGAATAATAACTGTAGAGATTGTAGAGTCTTTATCTTTTTGTGAACTTGAATTATTTTGTAATTTCTCTCATCATAATCTAGCATAATTATATTTGCTGTACTACCTTGACTTATACTGCTATTATAGCTTGGTTTTGCAAGCTTATTTTTTATCAAGCTTGTTCATGATATGTGTATTATTGGAGTACTACACTAATATATTTTAGAATCAGTGTATTACGGTCTGATCAACCATAGTGCGCTTGGTTCGCCCTTCGCATAACTACTTTACGTGGATTAAGATATATGGTGATTAATAGATGAATATATTTGCTCTTTAGATATGTCTGAGCATATTGTATCAATTATATAACTGTAATAATACGAGCATGTAAATAGGAATTACCAAAATAGGATTTCAATCCACAACTGCCTTGACAATTTTTATTGAATTCTTTAAACGCCTTGATCCCCACACTTTTAATCTATTACCTCCCCCTTGAACTCTTGATTATTGTTTTTCGTCTTCCCTTATTTTGGAAAGACGAAACCTCGTGCTTAGTATAAGTACAAAAAGTGTATTGTTTCTGTAGCCATTTCTGTTTGTTTCTTGGAAAATTACCAAACTCTATTATTAGATTTGATTTCAGTTTAAAACTTTGCTACCTTTAGAAATGACCCTTCACTACCTACCTACATTTTATTAGTTTCCTGATACATGCATCGTTATGGCAGCATGAAATTTTTTCCTCGTAACTTTGGTCAAGTTCAGAACTCAAGTGTTTCGATGAAGAATGTATCATTTTGCTGTCAGAAGTCAAAATAGATTTTACCTGGATGGATAATTGACTGATTCCTAAATGGATAGCAGCACCAATGACTCGGTTGACTTGTAAGGATCAAGAATTCATATTGACCAACGAGTGTCAAGCCGCTTTCGAGGAATTGAAGAAGCGACTGACTACAACACCAGTATTGACTATTCCATGAGGATCAGGAGGTTATGTGATCTACAGTGACGCATCAAGAAAAGGCTTGGGATGCGTATTGATGCAGCATGGCAAGAAGGTGATTGCATATGCATCTAGACAGTTACGAGTGCATGAGAAGAATTATCCAACTCATGACTTGAAACTTGCAGCCGTTGTATTTGCTCTGAAGCTATGGAGACATTACTTATATGGCAAATGAGTGGAGATCTATACAGACCACAAAAGCCTCAAGTGCATCTTCACACAGAAGGAGTTAAATATGATGCAACGTCGATGGCTTGAATTGACGAAAGATTTCGAAATAGAGCTATATTATCACCCAGGCAAGGCTAACGTTGTAGCAGACGCATTAAGCCGGAAGCTAGCAGCTTATTTCTTGACATCACAGAGAGAATTATTGGAGGACATGTAAGAGCTTGGCATTGAAGTGACTTTACCCAGAGCAGATGAGACATTACGTTGTGGTGATCGTCTTTATGTTCCAAATGGAGAGATTCGACAGGAGCTGATGACAGAAGCTCATAGTTCGATATATTCTATTCATCCTGGAGACACCAAGATGTATCGTGACTTACGGCAGCACTTTTGGTGGCATGAAATAAAAAGAGAGATAGCTCGCTTTATAGCTAAATGCCTGGTATGTCAGCAAGTAAAGACGGAGCACCAGAGAACAGCAGGATTTTTGCAACCACTTTCGATTCCAGAATGAAAGTGGGAGCACATCACTATAGACTTCGTCACGAGTTTTTCTAAGAGTCCAAGTGGAAGAGATACAGTATGGAAAATAGTGGACCAACTCACCAAGTCAGCAAATTTCTTACCTTTTAGAGCTGGCCAGTCTACAGAAGCTTTAGCTGACTTATATATAAGGCAGATCGTAAGATTGCACGGCATACCAGTCAATATTATATCAGAAAGGGATTCGGGTTTCACCTCGCACTTTTGAAGGAGCATGCAAGAGAGTCTTAGAACTCGTCTGAAGTTCAGTACATCTTATCACCCTCATACAGATGAGCAGTCAGAGCATACTATTCAGACATTGGAGGATATGTTGAGGGCTTGTATGTTAGACTTTGGAGGATCATGGGAGGACCACCTACATCTTGTGGAGTTTTCTTACAACAATAGCTATCAAGCGAGTATCCAGATGGCTCCGTTTGAAGCATTGTATGGAAGAAAGTGTAGGTATTCTGTGTGTTGAAGTGACATGGGAGAACGTTAGATTCTGGGACCGGAATTGGTAGTCAACACCGTAGAGACAGTTAAGAAGATATAAGGACACTTGCGAGCAGCGCAAGACAGACAGAAGCAGTGGGCAGACCTTCATCGTCGTCCCTTGGAGTTCAAAGAGGGCGATCATGTCTTCCTGAGGATATCACCTACCAGAGGCACCATTCAATTCGGAGGACGTGGCAAGTTGAGTCCAAGGTATATTGGACCGTTTGATGTGCTAGAGAAAGTGGGAATAGTGGCATATCGACTTGCGCTACCACCTCCACTTGAGGGAGTATATGATGTATTCCATGCGTCGCAACTTAGGCGATATGTGGCAGACAACAGTCATGATCTCGACCATTCGGAGATCACCATTGGGCCGAGCTTGTCATATCAAGAGCAACCCATGGAAATCCCTGATCGTCGAAAGAAAGTATTGAGGAACCAGTCTATTCCCTTGGTCCGCGTAGCATGGAAGCATGGCGCGCTAGGAGAATCAACTTGAGAGCGCGAGGACGACATGCTCAAGCGTTTTCCAAACCAATTCATTGACCGAGGTATGAAATTAATTTGTTAATTTATACCTTATACCATCCCTGACTTTCTACCGTGGCTTAGTTTTAATTTCGAGGACAAAATTTTTATAAGTTGGGTATATTGTAAAACCCCAAAATTTTAATAAACCGTATTAGTTATTTTAATTAATTAATTATTTTATTTATAGTAATTAGTGGCTAAATAGAGAAAATATATTTTATTTAATTTTTATTTGAGATGTTTGTGCATTTAGGGGATTTATAGAGCCATTATAAAAAATTTTCTAATTTATTTCATGTAGTAGACCCTTTGGGCAGTTACTAGCTTAATGGTATGCATAGATTTAATTTCTAGAATTTTTTAGGTATATATATGTATATATATATATATGTAGTTTTTTCTAAAAAGAAATTAGAAAAGAAAAAAAAAAGAAAAAGGGAATAAGAAAAAGAAAAAGAAAAAGAAAAGGAAATGGGTTGGATCGTAATGGATCCAAACCCTTAAACCCGCCCAACCCGACCCGCTTATGAGAATAAGAAAACAGCAGCAGCAGCTGTTTGTGAAAACCGCTCCCCCCCACGTGGTTTTCCCCCCTTCGGCGTGGTTTCACCCCTCCCCCACCGCCTCTATCCTCTATATATCTCCCCAAACCCTAACCCTACTCCATCTCCTTCCACTCCAGACCGACGCTGAGATCCGGCATGACCATCGCACAGCCGCCTGGGCGCCGGAGCCGCCGCCGCATGCCGCGCGCTCGCGAGCATCGCCGCGCAGGAAATTACAACAACGTACCTGTGTTTTCGCTCTATTTTTCGTGCCCTCGCTCGACCAAACTCGACCCCGTCTTCGCCTGTATGTTCACCACCTATCCCTCTCTAATTCCTGTATATTAGTTTGCCTAGTTTAGCGCGTAAACCTACGCAAAAATAGCGCCAAAGTTGACGAAAAATGACAACTTTTGGGAACATAGAAAACTGCGGTAAACTACCTATGTTCCCAGACTCGTATCTCCCACCACAGAGATCCGAATTCAGTTTTTCTTGTTGGTATGCGAAGACCACCTAACCTTGTTTATTTTATGTCAAATACAATATTTTATTTTTTGAATGTTAAAATAAATTAGGTAGAAAAATCCGAAAACTTACTTTTTCCAAATTCCAGAAATTATGATACGGAGCGCGCCCCGCCAAACGGGACCACCCCGTAGTGTACCAAGTGTACCAAAAGGTGCGCGCAGTATACCCGAACGGGTGGAATTCATGAAAACTGATTTGGGCGCGTGTACGCGTCGGAGTCGGCATGTATTCGCAGAAAATTTCCAGTATCGCAACTTTTACAAAAGCCATGCGCATTTTGTGCACGCTCGTCAGAATGTGACGAAACTTATGCCACTGGACTCGTGGTATCGCGCTGGTCCTGTGACCCAATTTTTACGCAATTCTGAGACAGTTGACAAAGTCACCAATTGGCGGGCCCTACGGTTGACTTTTTGGGCGAAATTGTGTTCGGCTCACCGAAATCCACATTTGGACATACCGTTGAGCCCGTACTGACATTTAGAATTTGTTTGACCTATAATTTATCCCTTTTAGAGATCTTTACCCTTGGCACGCTTTTCGGTATAAAGTGGGCCACTTGTGGATCCCGCTTTGACACAAAATTACCGTTTTGCCCCTATATCCAAATTGGACGAAAGGGGAGTATTTTCTAGCTATTTCGCTTATTATGGGATTGGTGATGTTTATATCAGCATACGGAGACGTTCATTCTGAGGCCATAGTTTCTGACTCTTGGTGTTTGATATCTAGACGTTACATTTTGCAGCTCTCTTACCAGACAAGTATACCTTGCCTTGTTATACTGTTTAAATTCAGTTATTTTCAGTTACATGTTTATTTATTTTAATATTATATAAATGTGCGCGTCCGAGAAGACTCGGGTGCAGTCAACGAAGGCGTTGACGTTAGGACTTGTGTCTGACCTAGTGTCTAGTAGACCCACCTAATGTTCTAGAGTTATTGGTATGACTCCCCAGGCCTTAACACGTATCATTACACGTCACAGAGTGAGTTCATATAGGGACGCGTGCCTCATGCGCGACTGGCCATCAGTGTGAGAAACACGTGTAACGGTATTTAGTTTAGTTGTTTATTTCTATAGAGACTTGCATCATAGTACGAGATGTCCACGTCATGTTCATGACTTGTATATCTACATTGGGCGGGGAGGACGACTAGTAGGCGTATGGGACACCCACTGCCTTTATACAGATACCGCACTTGACGGAGTGATACAGACGTATATATATATTGCAGATACCACGTTCCTTAGAGTGTTGGATGTTACTTGGTGATTTTGCTGATACCACACTCTAAAGAAGGTTGGACGTTATACTATTTTAGATACCATGCTCCTCGGAGATGGATGTTATTATATCAGAGTGCCCATGGTCTGGGGGCATATATGGCATATACTAGTCAGTCACGACGATTGGCAAATTATGTCAGCATATGTCTAGCCTACACTTTCCCTACGCACTAAGCTGTCCTCAAATTATATTTCACTTAGGTGGCTAGCACACCCCTTTATTTATTCAGTATTTACTTTATGGCATGCTTCTATGTAACTTGTTATGTCCCTCTGATAACCTGGTCCCTTTCCAGGTGTAGATGTTCATGAGTATTCGCAGGAGCACAGATCCGGACTTGCTACGTATATTTCGAGGAGGTCTTCTCGTCGAGCCTCGTGATTGTTAGATGTGTACCTATATTGTATTTCTCTTGTTTATTTTTTATATTCTAGTTCGGCAGTGGATTTGTTTCCACCCGACGATCATCTCTAGATACTTTATATTGAGATCTAGTCACATGGTTATTGGTTATTCATTTATATATGATTCTGTGGATAAGATTTAGATTGTGCCTTGTGGCTTGTGATAGAGTTTTACCACTTGTGGATTAATATTCATAATACACCGTACGTATGCGATATGGTTTCCATATATTGGAGTGCCATAACCATGCGACTGGCATGCTTATGTGTCCTAGTCCTACGTATTTTGGGACTGGGGCATGACAGTGTTCTAAGTGACAGAACTCCTTGTGTTTTACTCGTTGAATGAATGAGAAATTTGCTAAGTCCAAGGGACATCTATGCGGCAAGCAGACTCATACGTCAGTGACTTTGTGCCTCTTCTCTTGTGGACGCATAACCTGTTTCGCTCTTGCACTTTTTTTATGATTTATATTTTCTTCCTGACACACTTTATGGCTTGTCACATCCATTACTTCAGTCACTTCTCTGACACACATTTAATGCACGCCACTCAATACTTGTCCCAAGGAGTGGACTTTGTCCTGTCATATGTGGCCGAGACTTCCCATGCGGCACCGACCCATATACGGCTGATTTCCCATGCATCACCGATGCATATATGGCCGACTTCCTATATAGCACCTTTCTTATGTGGCACTGACTCTATGCGTCCCTGGTCCTCATCCGGCTTATGTGCACGTTTTACTGTTTTGCATAGTCTTCATGCTTTATTGAATTTTTGTGATTCTATATATGATTTTAATGATTGCTAATGTATATGAGCTAAGTGACCATGTGTTAAACCTGACTATGTGCTAAAACCCATATGATTTACCAATGATTGGTAACTTGACTCGACTATTGGTATCCATGATGATACACTTACTACGTGATATATGTTCCTATGTGCTAAGTGCTTCTACGTGATAATGTTACATGTTTCACACTGAGGTATGCCTACGTGCTAAGCGACATGTGATATGATATAATTCCTCCAACATGGACATAATAGTTGGTCAATAAACAACCATGGTTAGGATTTGTTTGACTGTTGCATCACTTTGGGGTGAATCCAAATTAAACTGCAAAGTGACAAAGCGGATTTGCATCTAGCGTGTCCGTACTACGGTATGACATATAAGGGGAGTAACATATGACCATGCCATGTGATTCCAGCTAACCGTAGGGTTAACTAGAAAACTAAAATATATAGAGCATTTAGGGACAAAATCTCGAGATCGTGCTTACCTAGCCACCCTCAATCATTATATGGGGAGTGAAGGCTAGCCCCCATGTATATTGTTTAAATCCTCATTATTGGATGACAATATTCGACTATTATATTGTACTATGTGTTATATACAATCTTAGCACGGTGGCTTTACGATGGACCGATGCATACTACTATTTGCTATACTGCGATTCATGCCTTGGCTAGCCCCTGCTAGAACATGGTTCGATATGAGGATTTCTATTATATGCATAATATTTCTGGGATAACCCAGACTCTACCTAGTAAGCCGTACAAGTGATTGTTTCGGATAATAAACGGAAAAGATGATATATGGAAAATGAGGTCTTATACGAAAACCCGTCCTTCTTTTATGTTTACAAACAAGATTATACAATTTAATCCTATACGAGGATGAATAAGTACAATTTATTTAATCTGGGTAAATATTGCTATAGGTGTCTGATCTGCAGTCGATCACTTTAGCCCTTGGACCACACGATGTTGAAGAAGTACCGTGGAAGACAGAAAGCAGTTTCGCAGGTTGCTAAAGAGGGTGGATGCCCGATGTCAAAGTCGTCGATCCCTTCTCTTTGACATTTTGACCTTCGATTTTGTTCGACCTTCAATTTCTTCGACCTTCAATTTCTTCAACCTTTAATTTCTTCGACCTTTTCCTCTGTTGATAGAGGTCTCTATTTATAGAGTTTTAGTGACAGTGACCACTCAGTCGGTGTAGAAACCGAGTAGTAGAAAGTACAGCACCCTTTTACACGACGGTTTAAAATAAACAATGCCTGTGTATTGATAACCTTTTGAGTGAGCATGTGACGCGTGTCCAACTAAGGGACAAAATGCGTATATCTGCTGCGAATATCACGACGTAGAAGTCATGTAGGTAGTTATCCCTTGTGTAAAAGAGGTTGGCGTAGAAGCCAATAACTGTCACCATGGCATAGAAGCCAAGTAGGCATAGAAGCCGAGTGGGCATAGAAGCCGAGTGGGCATAGAAGCCGAGCAGGCGTAGAAGCCGAGAAGGCGTAGAAGCCGAGCAGGCGTAGAAGCCGAGATGATGTGGACGTTTTAGCCGGAATTGTGGCTCTTGGAGATATAATCAAATCTCTTGCATTAAATGCAGAGATCTTTCCCCATCCTGCGCATTAAATACAGAGGCTTGTCTTTAAGATTTGCCATTATTCTGCACATTAAATGCAGATACGCGCCTCGAATCCTGTACGAAGAGTGACTGCTGATGTGACTGTCTGTTTGCCTTCTGCGGAGCATAAGAAGCTCACGTCTGTCTGTGTAAAACTAGGCAGCATATTCCCTTATATGCGTAAGAGTAGTTTATGCAAAGGGGATATCACTAAACGACGGTTCGGTGACATTTAATCAAATCTCCTACATTAAATGTGGAGATCCGTCATTATCCTGTGCATTAAATACAGAGGCATATTTTGAAGGCCTGCTACCCTTCTGTGCATCAGGTGCAGAGACGTGCCTTGGGCATATGTCAGTATTTGGTGCTTTAAATGCAGAGACGTGCCTCGAGAAACTGTCACTACTCTGCGCATTAAATGCAGAGACGTGCCTCGAGCCCTATACGAAGTGCCACTTTTGACGTGGCAGGCTGTTTGTCTTCTGCGGAGCGTAAACAGCTCACGTCTGCCTGTGTAAAACTAGGCAGCATTTTCCTTCATATGTGTAAAAGTGGTTTACGCAAAGGAAATTGCAGTAAATGACAGCCTGGGTTGCAGTGCCGCGCCATCCTTATACCCTTTGCCTGGGTAGTCGTTCAGTACTCTCTGTCAGGAGTCCAGACGTCAGGTTCACTACATGATCTGACAGGTTCATTTTGAAGAATACGAAACGTTCCTCGTACACTTCAATGCTGCATTGAAAGCGGATGAGTTTTACGCCATAAAGGCGATGAAGCACTCTGTTTACGCTAAAGCAGCCTAGACATACTGCATTACGCGGATGGTCCTTAAGCCTATATTTTTACGCTGTGCTCAGCGGAAAAGCTCTGTTGCACGTTTGATGGCTCTGAGGTCCTCTGTTTACGCTGCCCTGTATCAACATGCTGCATATAGCTATCCAGCGTATTTTTCATGCTTCTACAAGACCCCCTTCAAAGCTTTTAAATTCCTCGTAATTTGAAACGCTTTGAATAAAGCATGAACCGTTCCTCGTAACTCGAAACGCTCTGAATGGAGCCTGAAACGGTCAAGCCTGACACGTTCTTTCATGGCAGTCTTTATGGCGGAGTTATTGGGGATCGGTGTGATCTCTTTCGCCTATAAAAAGGCTAAGGAGTTGTCCTGTCTTCCCACACTTCCTTTACCACACAGAGATGATGGCTGGAGTTCGTCGGTTCGACTTGAGGAAGAAGGAGATTATGTTCTTCCAGCATGTAAGGAGCCGAAAAAGACGGCATCTTCGAGCAAATGTCCTCTGCAACGATGGATCATTGAAGGATATCATAGCCTCCTTCGTTCGGGATAATCAGCAACTTTGTATGGTGGTTCTTCGAAAGAGAGGAAGGGTTCAATTTTGCCATGCAGCTTGCAAGCGGTGCCTTCTCCCGTTACCTCCGTGGACGAGAGCAGATAGACTAGCTCTGTCCGAGAATGAGTCGGGTGAAATATCTCAACTCAATCTATCACGGCATTGTCTGTAGGAAAGCAGATTTACTCTACTTTTCTTCTGTTGGAGGATGGGTCTATGCCCAGTTTTGTATCCTCCTGCCAATGACCAATATGTCAGTCAGTTTGCGGCTACTGACTGATTGCTGGAGAAAATAGATGAAGAATGTCGCCCGTGCGAGAACCTGGCAGAACAGATTATGGGCGCGATCTTTAAATGAAAATGAGAAACCCTTTGTAGACGGGATTTCCCTCATATGTAACCACAAAAATAGAGATAAACCCTTGTAGATTGGATTTTCCTCATATGTAATCATGATTTTAATAAGATCGTCTTCTTCTTTGCATATGACCATCTTGCCATACTTTGCTGTGAAGTCTGAATATGTGTAGCTTCGATACGTCTGATTCTTTACGCTGACTCTGTATAGAAAGAGTGCTAGGTCCTGTCCTGTCTTTTACGCATAACTAAGGATGCGCAGAAAGCCGCTTTAGCAGTCGAGTGTTGGAACTGTCATGCTGTTAGGAACCGCGTAGAATTTTGAACTGTTTTTACTTCTGATAAACATAATTTTTGTTCAGACCGTCGTCTTCAAGAATGATTTCTCAAAAATCCCTTGGAATAGGGCGAGGAATGGCTGTCAAGAGCTGAGTTGCTATCTTGAATTTGCGGACAAAATATTCTGACTAGATTTTGGATGAACTTTGAATCGACCCATGAAGAAGAGTAGCTTTCAATGTTGAACTCCGTAAGCTTCGGGTACTTGGGGTATCTTGAGGTCAACAAAGAGTATCTTCTTTGTGAACTCCTGCAATTGACCGTCTTGAGAATTTGTTCAGATGTACTGTACTGGCCTGTGCATCTTTCAGATGTGGGGAAGTCATGGAGCGTGAAATCATAAGTTTGCAGCCTCTGAGCGTAAACTAAATGCCACCGAGCGTGAAATCGTAGACTTGTAGTTCCTGAGCGTGAAGTCATAGGTTTGTAGCCTCTCGAGCAAAAAAGCTACCGAGCACAAAGGTATCCGGGCGTAAAACCATAGACTTATAGCTGTGAACGTAAAACCGTAGATTTGTAGCCGTCGAGCGTAGAAAGCTCCTTGGCGCAGAACTATAGATTTGTAGCCTGTGAAAAGGAAATCTTCTAAGCGTGAAGTTATGGATCTGTTGCATCTGAGCGTAAACTAAACGCCACCGAGCGTGAGATCATAGATTTGTAGCTGCTGAACGTGAAGTCGTAGGTTTATAGTCTCTCGAGGGTAAAAGCTACCGAGCATAAAGGCATCCGGGCGTAAAACCATAGACTTATAGCCTGTGAGCGTAAAATCGTAGATCTGTAGTTGTCGAGCGTATAAACCTCCTTAGCGTAAAAACCACGAATCTGCTTTGTACGAAAACTTTTCGAATTCGCTGACTGTCCGCCTTCTCTGAGTAATAGGCTGACGCAGTACCCAATCATAACCAGATATTAATTAGGAGATTTGGTTCGGGATTCGAGGAGTCCATCCGAACTCTATATATACCCCAAGTTTCTGAGAGAAAAACTTTTCATCCTTCTTCTGCGAAAGAAAGCCTTCAACTGTTCGAGTTCTTCTTTATTTTTTCTCCGATATTTCAAAGTTTCCCGTAATGGCCACGAAATAAGTCCCCTCCACTAAGGGAAAGAAGGTTGATTCTTCTTCTCGTTCTTCTGCTCAAGAGAGAGCGTCTTCGGTCGGGCAAGGCGAACTTCATTCTGAGCGAAGTATCCCGCCGACGAGCAGTGCACCCGGCCTTAAAGGTAGAGCATTTGGGATGAAAAAGAAGGACTGAAAATCCTTCGCACACGTTGTACGTGACCGCGCTAGGTCGTCTTCTATGCTGATAGCCTCTTTGAGGAGGATGATGCACAGAGACATTTCATCTTTTTCGCCCATATTTCTAATATGTCAGCGCAAAAACTCCATATTTTTGCAGTCTGGCGTAAAAGCTTTGACTGTCAAAAGTTGGCGTATATAATTTGAGTGTTACACTTCTGGATGAAGATTCTGGCGTAATACCTCAACTTTATCAGTCTGGCGTAAAGCACAGACTATATACTGCCGGCCTTGAACTTTACGGTTTTAGGAAATGGATTCCAGCGTAATGGTCAAGTTTTTACGGTCTTGGCGTAAAGCACAGACTGTTGATTTTTTGCGTATGCTGCAAGATCTGTAATGTCTAGTTATAGGAACTGACATGTTTTTCTTGCACTCTTGCAGTTAACTTGCATGTGTCTCCGCTAGCCGATGTGATGGGTTCTGCCGCCGGGATGCTGTACTCCAACTATCTGGAGGATCTGTCACACGTGACATTTCCTATCTTCGGGCCCCAGTATCCCGAAGGAAGGGAAATTCTGATATCGGCTCAGGGCGAGCGAACGCGGCAGAACTTGATCAACAGAGAGCCCCTGACGTACATAGACAGGGACCAGTACCTAAAGCCGGCTTTCCTCTTCGGGGACATGATTGACAAGCAGTCCCAGATGAAGCCCAAGAAAGAACTCTGGGTTTTCCCTGCCGGGAGCTTGGTTTTCTATCTGCCCAAGATGCCGAGAAACTATCCCATCTCAGCTTTCTTTCATTCTACACATCCTAGGAGGATGTCGTGGACTCTGACTCCTGATCTTTACGGCAGGTCGGGGAAGATCTTTCATCTGAAAGGAGCGGACCAGGGGTCATTTGTAAGCCGCCCTTCCGACAATGTGACGATGTTCAGGGGACTGTACCCGGGCAGTGTCCCGAGTGAAGATAGCTTAGTGATCTAGCCGGTCCAATTATCGACCTTCTGTAATGATTTTATGGAGCACGGGGGAGTATACCCTAAGGTGAACCCTCGGTGCTGTGGGTGGATCACCCCTACAAACCTTCGATGGGCTCGCTTAGTTGATTGGGCCCTGAAGTATTTTCAGACCGAGTTGGAGAGCATTGGTCTGTTTGCAGCTGTGAGTGCCACCAGTGTTGGGTTACCTCCTAAACCCAACATGTTTCTAGCACTGATGGAGCGATATATTTTGCTCACCGGGACTTTCGCCACTCCACTGGGGGAGTTGGGATTGGCCCTTCATGAGATGGCAGAGATCTCGAGACTGCCGATGGGGGATACTCCGTATGAAGAGTATGTTCCTACGAACCGGGAGCTGAGGGATTCAGATCCTCGGGTAGTGGAAGTATACCAAGAGCTGATGTGCCACTACCTCGCTTGCACCACTTTCTATGGTGAGCCCTCAGATTTGGCTCACATCAATAAATGGACGTCCTACCTCTTCTTTCACCGATCTCGGAATGCTAAGCCGGAGAAGGTATTGGAGGGCAAGGATCTGCCTGTAAATCCTCTGAGCGTGCTTAATGCTCAGGTAGTCGACGATCTCATGGTAGACGCTGGGGCTCCGGACTCGATCCTCGACGAAGGGATAGGACATTATCCTGTAGGCACTAAAGCCTATAGTTATTTCAGGCGCTGCCTCAGGCCTCTGTCCAGGGAAGCTCAACTGGCTGGCTTCCTCTCCATATGGCTGTGCCGACTGGTGGTACCCGGCATCGCATCTGCAGACCGTATTCACCACAACATGCTATAGCCTGTAGTACATCTGGTTTTTGGTACAAGATTGGGCTTGCTCCCTACCATGGTATACCGTATACAAGCTAGCCTGAGGGCCATGACTGACGGGCTGCTCGCCGATAAAACTCGACGTGATAGCTTTTCCAGGGTAGAATTACCATACCTGTATCTGATGGGATGGTTAATTCTTCATAACCCCCGGGTTTTGTCTCCCGGCTCCGGCAGTAGTTCGGGGGCTAGTTTCTTGTTGAACTACCAGAAATCTTCCTGGAATGTGACCACGGTTCTAGACTGTCGGCGGGTGCTGGGCTTCAGTCACAGCTGGAAGCTCTTCTGTACTGTCCCCTCTGTTCATCGCAATCAATCGGGGATCAGGCTTGAGGATTCTGGCAGAGCGAAGACCAATCTTTCTCCTGAAGCTTTTAATTGGTTGGTCTGCATTAGACCTTCCCATTTACTGTACAAGAGTGAAGACCATTGCTTCTTGGAGCCCTACCTGCCTAGTCGATTTGCCAGACCGTTTGGATATGATCAGTTGCACGTGGGCAACGCCGTCACCAGCTTTCGGTCCAGGGGTGGACTCATTGATGGAGCGAGAGGATGGCGATATTTCCTCATGGGCTGCACTGGAGCAATTTTTACCGTGCCGGTCATTACACTCTCTACGGAGCTGCGCATTCTGTACTCGTATGCCTAGTTCTATGTGGTAACGAACACCTTCTATCGTGATTTTGACATGCATAGAAGTTTTAGGGTGCCCTCTTCCAGGTCTGGGGGAAGAGTGGAAGTCCCCTCGGTATCTTCCGACGAGGGTGAGGAGTCCGTCACTCCAGATGAGCCTCTATTGTCGGTATCGAGGTGTGAAGTACCTCTACCTGCAGGGCCTTTGGTAATCTCTGGGAAGCAAAGGGCTCCTGCTCTGAAGGAGACTTCGCCTCATAAGAAGAAGAAGAAGATGGTTAATCGTCCTCTCCGGATTCCTGGTATTGAGGCTCCTAGAAGTGAGCCTGCATTTCCCCATGTTGGAGATGATTCTTTGATTGGAGGTTCCTCGCCTTTTAGAGAGGGATCCTCTACAGTTCCGGCCGGTGGTGCCGGAGAATCTCTGCTGGAGGCCGCCGTCGCTGCTACTGCTTCAGGTAGTGGAACGAGGTCGCCTTCGGGGCTAAGTATATCTTTATGTGGATCGGCATCGGGAGAGATCCCTGCCGTGCCTGTCAGTGCACCCGGCGAGATTCCTGCCGATGAGCCTCGGTTGGAATTTGACGAGGACCTGGAAGACTATTTGCCAGCGTCGGTTAGCAGACCCCTTTCTCCAGGTATGACAAATTGCTTAGCATCGTTAAGAAATAATTTAGCTGTACAGACCGCAGACGCGATATATATGTCGTCGGCCATGGGTAAATGTCGTCTTCACGCCTCTTTTTAGAAAAGTTACCATCATTTCGATATTAACTTCCTTTCGTCCTCTTTTCAGGAGAAGACCTCTTCGGGGAGGGCAGTGTAGATGCGCCCTTTGGCTCTGTGTTAGGTCCTGGCGGCGACACGGAGGTGGCTAATTTTAAAGAGGAAACATCTTCGGGTGCCGGCTCGCCTGTCAACGAGGTTTCGATATCTCAAGAGGAGGATGAGCTGTCATTGCGACAATGCCTCCTGTGAGTATGCTGGTATATTCGTCCGGTGTTGGCGCTTCTTCTTTCGTCGCACCACCTGTTGAGGCGACGGCCGTGGCAACATC
Organism: Iris macrosiphon; assembly: GCA_036927795.1. Lineage (NCBI taxonomy): Eukaryota > Viridiplantae > Streptophyta > Magnoliopsida > Asparagales > Iridaceae > Iris > Iris macrosiphon. The sequence goes on along the minus strand of JAYESA010000010.1, from coordinate 112,704,060 downwards.
GTCTGCGGTTATTCTCGGAGGGGGATTTGCCAATATCGAGGCCACTCCCGACGTCCATTCGGATTTAGCTGCGCTGATTGAGCAATACACCGGCATCTTCTACACCACTTTGAAAATGTTATTATCAAGGGTGTTGGCGAAGAATCTGAGCTTTGCGTCGCTGAAGAGGTCCTCTCGGTCCGCGATAGTGCCGATCCGAGAATTCGATGACACTGGGCTAGCTGAAACGCTGAAGGAGATAGTTAATGGTTTGGAGCAACCCATTAACGAATACTTACAGCTAGCTCAAGACAATGTTGAAGATCTGGTCCAGGCAAGATACGACTCCATGACTGCGCGGCTTGCCAAACAGATGGCAGGTGTAAATAAATCCATCCAGACACATTAGCAGGAGATGGATAAAGGAAAAGCCGTCCTGGAGGAGGCCATCGCTCTCCAAACGAAGTGCCAGACCGAGCATGAAGCGAATGTAGCGAGGGTCCGCCGGCTGGAAACAAAACTCGCTCAGGCAAAGGAGTGGGCTTCTCAGTCGTCGAAAGCTCTAGCTGTGGCAGATAGCCGATTGGGCGTAGCACAATAGAACTTGGCGCGTGCAGGAGTCACCCATGCTGGTTTTCTTCGGGCTAGAGCTGAACTATCCCTCTTGAGCAACGATGAGGCACGGCTGGAGCGGGCTCGCAATGATGTCTTGGATTCCAGGACTGAGAGGATGGCCGCACTGGTGCAGCAGCTTCGCGACCTGACCGCTCCCCCAAAATGATGTACTTTTGCTTTTGCTTTTCAATGTAATTTCGCTCCTTTTTGGGAATAATAAAGAGGCTTTCATCTGACTTTGTGGCCCCATCATTTTGGAATGTAAATGACAGGTTTGGGTGAAAGTGATATCAGAGGTAATATGGACGTGATTTACTCTCGGTAAGTTTTAGCAGGATATATCTATTCAGAGGTTATATGGACATGATAGAAATATGCTTTTTAGCTAAAATTTGTACACAAGACACTATCAGAGGTAGTATGGATGAGATAGGTCTCGAAGTTCCAAATTAGTTAAACATATCTATTAAGAGGTTATATGGACATGATAGAGTACGATCCAACTAGTTTCGTTTTGGAAGTAGTTTTGTCAGAATGAAGTTTTCGCCATATTCCACTTGGGCAGAGGAGGTTAAGCGTAGTACCTTTTCAGGAATTTGCCATTAATAGGAGCCATTAACAGGTCTCCATTAGGCTGGGCTAACCTGTAAGCGCCATTTGAGAACGCCGTCTCGATCACATAAGGGCCTTCCCATTTAGGCTGGAATTTGCCCTTACTTCTGTGAGTAAGAATCATCGGCCTTCTTACGGCTAAAACTAGCTCGCCAATTTTGAACACTCTTTCCTTTACTTTTTGATTAAAAGCTCTGGAAATGCGTGCTTGGTAGAGCGCGATGCACTGTTGAGCTTGGAGGCGTTTCTCGTCTAATCCTTCCAACTCTTGAAACCTTAACAGGTCATTATTTTCTTGAGTCAACCCATTAGCCACGGCTATCCTGAGTGACAGAATTTGGATCTCGATGGGGAGAACCGTTTCGCTCTCGTAGACTAATGAGAATGGTGTGCAACCTGTTAGTGCCCGTATCATTGTGCAGTATGCCCAGAGACATCCTCCCAGCTTCTCATTCCAATCCCTTTTGTTCGAAGAGACGAACTTCTTCAAGAGCTTGATAATGGTTTTGTTGAAAGCTTCCTCCAAACCATTAGCAGCAGGATTATATGCCGTAGAGGCGACATTTTATATCCAATTTTTATCGCAAAATTGATGAAATGCTTGGCTGATGAATTGAGGCCCATTGTCAAGGATTATCCTTCGGGGTATCCCGAAGCGGTAAATGACGTGATGTTTGATGAAGCTGATCACATTAGATGCCTTCACCTCAGCAAGAGGGATCGCCTCTGCCCATTTGGAGAAGTAATCCGTGATGGCCAGTATGAATCGGTGACCTCTGGAAGAAGACGGGTGAATAGGACCAATAATATCCATACCCCATGCTTCGAAAGGCCAGGATGCAACCGTAGGATGTAAATATTTGGGAGGTTGATTGATAAAGTCTGCGTGGACCTGACAGGCTCTGCAGTGTCTTGCATACTTTATTACATCTGTGATCATAGTAGGCCAGTAATAGCCCATTCTCTTGATGCGATCCTGTAGCTTAGGACCGGGTTGATGCGCTCCGCATACGCCGTCATGGGCTTCACGGATAATCCGCTGTGCTTCGTCACCAGAGAGACATCGTAACAATAGTCCATCATAAGATCGACGATATAGACATTGTGACGATGCGTCAAAATAAAAGCGTAATGATCGTCTTTTGACGGATACTCTTCTTTAGGATCCTCTGGCAAGATTCCGTATGCTACAAAATCTATAAAGGGACTTCTCCAGTCTCTCCTGGGAGGATTTGTGTCCACCGCGTAGCTGCGTTCTATGTGGAAGTTATTTTTCACACAAAATAAATCTCTGTTAAGAAAGATTATCGAATTCTGCCTTCTTATAGGGGTAGCTAAATCTGCAGCTAGACTGGCTAGGGCATCAGCTTCTAGATTTTGAGATCGAGGTACATGCTCTAGGAAGAACCCTTTGAATGTCATGACTATCTTGACCGTCGCTTGGTGATAGGGGATGAGGTCTGGATTCCGGACTTCATATATTCCTCTGACTTGATTGACGATCAGCAGAGAATAACCGAAAGCTTCCAGAGATTCGACGCCCAGTTCTTTAGCGACTTGGAGGCCGATTAGTAGAGCGTTGTATTCCGCTACATTGTTGGAACAGGGCTCGCTAAGAGAATATGCTCGGTAGATGACGAGCTTATCAGGAGTAACCAGGACAATTCCTACTCCCGAAACCACGTTTCCCCTGGGACCAGTTTTGGAGGCACCATCGAAGAAAAGTTGCCATGCATCACTTTCCGTTGCGGAATTACATTCTGCAACTTTGTCGGGAATGCCCTCGTACAGTTTGGAGGCCTCCGGGATCGGATGAGCAGCTAGGAAATCAGCCAATGCTTGGCCTTTGACGGACTTCTGGGGGATGTACACCATGTCATACGGTGTCAATAACATCGCTCAAGTCACGAGTCAGGAATTAAGAACACTTGGCTTGTTCATCAGTACCCAAAGAGGATTGATCCTGGAGATGATGTGAATGGTTTGGCCTGTGACATAGTGTCGCATTTTCTGAATAGCGAACATCAGAGCCAAGCATTCTTTCTCCACTAGATTGTACCGGTGTTCGGCTCCGACCATCATCCTACTGAGGTAGTAGATAGCCTGCTCGTGACCCATCTCGTTCTTTTGTGCGAGAAGAGCTCCCAGAGAATGATCTATCGCTCGAACATACAGCACGAATGGTCTTCCTATGACAGGAGGAACCAGAACTGGCGGACTGGTGAGGTAGTGCTTGATATCACCGAACGCTTGTTGACAGGCTTCGTCCCATACGAAGGATACACCTTTATTCATGAGACGAGAAAAGGGCTTATATCTCCCCAAGAGGTTGGATATGAATCTCCGGATATAAGCCAAACGACCTTGAAATCCCCTGAGTTCCCTCAGATTGCGGGGCGGTCGCATTTCTAAGATGGCCTTGACTTTATCAGGGTCCACTTGAATGCCTTTGGCGGTTATGACAAATCCCAGAAATTTGCCACTAGATACCCCCAGAAAGGACTTTGTAGGATTCATTTTGAGTTGATATTGGCGCATCAAGTCAAATATTGTCTTCAAGTCTTTGATGTGATTATCCTTGAGGCGGCTTTTGACAGCTACATCATCCACGTAACACTCCACTGTCTTGCATAAATGCTCATGGAATAAGTTACTCATAGCGCGTTGGTACGTAGCCCCGGCATTCATCAATCCGAAGGGCATGACCGTATAGCAATATACCCCCAATAGTGTTCGGATGGCAGTGTGCTTCTCATCTTCAGGATGTATCTTGATTTGATTATATTCTAAAAATCCGTCCATGAAAGACATACGTTCAAAGCCGCATGTATTGTCAATCATGACGTCTCTGATGGGAAGAGGAAACTCATCCTTGGGGCAGGCTGCGTTCAGATCTCGATAATCGATGCAGACTCGTACTTTCCTATTTTTTTCATGACCAGGACAACATTGGCGACCCAGTCGGGATGTTGCTCTTCACGGATGAAGCCGTAGGCTATCAACTTCTTGATTTCAGCTTCAATGGCGTCCATCATATCCGGGCGGAACCGACGTTGGTGCTGCTTCACAGGCCTCGAATCGGGCAATATATTAAGTTTATGAGTAGCCACCTTTGGATCAAGGCCTGGTATGCCTCATAATTCCATGCAAAGATATCGATATATTCTTTTATCAGCTGGATAACTTCTTTCCTTTCTGCTTCGGAAAGATTGCTACTGATAAATATCGGCTTTGGCGAAAGTTCATCCCCAACGTCAATCTGGATAACTTTGTCTTCAGTAGGAGGTTCTCTCCGCTCGAAGCAAAATTCCCATTGTGTATCCATTTGTTGAGCCCAAGCGTCATTCTCAAATGGTTCGAATTCTTGTTCGTCTGATTCGAAGGAATCCGTTACTACCATATTTACTGATAATGTTCGCTCGAGAGCATGAGATGAGTCGGAGGGCACTGAGCCATTTTAGAGGAGGAAAAGATATCCTCACTTGACTCAGGTGTTGCGAGGGAGGTGGTATACCCCAACCCGAAATGAGTTCCTTGATATTAGGGGTCGCCGTGCAGGGGTATTCGTCTGCCTTTCCAGTAGTTGAGACCCGGTTCCAGCTTCAAGTTATAACCCATATTTTGTATTATCTTCAGAGCTTGCGGGCTGTATCTGTGAACCTGTATTTTACCGGCATCGTCGTCGGAAGAATCCTCTTGCACAGTCGGTTGATTGTGCATGCGGCCGAAGACTATTGAATGCTGACTGCTGCAAGTAGGCGGGACAATGAAGATAGAATCCTCATACGGTCCATATGTCATGGTGACATTGAATGATGACACCATTTCCCATATATACGGATGATAGGAATCTATAGCTTCCAAGAATTTGCGCTATATGTTCTATATCGTCACATGGGGAGGATTCCTGATTTAGAATTTGGGCGTCAATATATTGGAAAAGAGGATGTTTATTATCATCTGAAACTCCGTTCCCGGTTGTATTTACATCACTCGGCTGTCTGTTGCGCCGGAGGTTGATGACCAAGGGTGGAGGCTTCTGGTTCAAAGTGATCACTAGAGGATCACCCCCTTTTCCTGACCTGGTCTCGTTCAGGTGGATAGTTATAGGTTTTATGGCTTTTAGACGAGTAGTCCGTTCATTCACCTTGATTGACAGAGGTGGCTTGGCAGAGGGTTCTTCTGGCTCCCGGTGGGATTCCTTCTCTGCTTCGGCTGACACCTCTTCCGTGTAGTCTTGAGAGTACAACACGACATCAGAGTAGTAGGATTCTACTCCTTTGAATGGGTTCAGGTTAGCAATCTCAGTTCGTACTATTCCTCGGGCGTCTACATATTTGAAGCATTGATGTAGAGTCGAAGGAACGATGTTATGGTCGTGGATCCAAGGTCTACCCAGCAGAATATTATAGGACACCTCTGAATCAATGACGTAACACGTAGCCACTGATCTGAGGTTGCCAATTTGTATCCTTAGGCGAATCTTCCCCAACGACTTACTTCTTCCGGCGTTGAAACCCACGATTGTGGTGGTGGTGTAAGCCAATTCGCTGGTAGGAATCCTCAGCGGTCTGAGCAGACTATGAGGAATGATGCTGATTGACGATCCCGAATCTATATGAATCTGGTCGACCTCCATGGAACCGATGTACCCGGTGTAATAGAGGGGTCTGTCATGTCTGTTATGTTTTAACAGCATGTCCTCTTGAGTGAAAGTGATGTTTGGGACCACCTCCATCACATTGTGGCATTGAGGACACGCCACGGGTTCTTCGTCGGGGGACTTGAGCTGGGTCAAGTATGCCTCCGCCTGTATCAGTGCTTCGCTCAGGGCTAGATGAGTGTCTTGAGAGAGCATGAGTAGCTCGAAGATGGACAACCTGGCTGGTGTATTAGCCAGTTGGGCCAGGATGTCGAAGTTGTATGGCTTCTCTAAAACTTTATTTTGAATATTTTTCACAGGTTTATCCAAGCGCACTTCTTTTTGCTTCCCTTTGTCAGCCGAAGTTGGTCTCGAAGGACCGGCCTCAGGTACGACGTATTTCGATTCTGAAGGCTTGGCAGATAAAGCGTCTGCCGATGCATCTTTCTAGCTGGCTCCATAGTCCTGGAGGTAGGCTTTCCCTGAGCGGGTTCCAGTAGCCAAGACCTCGTCTTCTGATGCCGAGTGTACCATAATCATGTGACACGGTTTGTGCTTTGAGCTCTTTTTAGACTTAGCCCTAGCAGCTTGGGTCTCTTTCTCGATCTCTGGCACCAGATCTGGATGAACCCACATAGTCTCGTCTCGTTGGGTAGTTAGTGGTAGCAGGTCATGATTTTGACCTCTAGCTGGAGGGAGATTAACGATGTTCATCGTCGTCCAGAAAATAGGCGTAACACCGTCAGGGATTTCTTGGGGAGGCAGATTGCCAAATTGCAGGGAAATCATGTTGGCCATGACCGTCTTCTCGCTGTTGTGCAGAGTGATGGCCTTAGCATCGATCAGCTCTTGGATCTTCCTTTTCAGTATATAAGACGCCTTTGTGTGGTGGTGTATGTACCTATGGAAGATGCAATACTTGGGATTGTTGGTACTGCCGGCCTCATTGGGCCGTCTCACCTCAGGAAGGGTAATTTTGCCACTTTTGACGAGACGTTCGAATATGCTCGGAATATCGTCGTCGTCGAAAGAGTACACTTCAATGGGCCTGGAAGTCCCAGGTTTCGTTTGCGTGGTGGCCACCGTCTTTTGCCTGGACGTGTTGATCGCCAAAGCTTCTTTACCCTTGGTACCACGAGGATGGTCGATGTTGGAGGATGACCTCTTGCCTTTGTCAGAGGCCGAGATCATGATGCCATTATCGCGTGCCTTCTGACTATTATCCTCCACGGCTACCGCTGAGATGATGAACGAGGGCCAATCATGGAACGGATATGGTCCTGTGAACACCGAGATCACGGGGAGAAGGTTACTTCCTGCAGATGTTGACCAACGTCGAGTCTGGGACTCCTGGAGGCATTTACAGGGTGGCTTGACGAAAACGTTCGATGAAAGTGCGAACATTCTCTTTTTTCTTCTGCCTGACTTCGATGAGAGAGGACATAGACATGTCCATCCCTCCCTCGTAGAATCTTGTGAAGAATAAAGCTTTGAAGTCTTCAAAGGAAGTAATGTAGTTGTCCGCCAAGCTGCAGTACCACTGGTAAGCTACTCCCGAGAGACAGCCCTTGAACACCTGAGTGAGGACGGCATCGTTCCCTTGTAACAACACTATCATCATGCTGAAGTAGTTCATGTATTGACTCGTTGATGTTTTTCCCTCGAACAAAGCCATAGTCTGTGGTTTGTATCTAGGAGGGAAAGGGACCTCTTCCCAGATAGCTGGGTAAGGTTGGTTGATTCCCAATTTCATGAGCTAATCTTTGTGCTTCAGGGCATCAAATTGGGCTTTCAACTCCTGTACTGTCTGCATCGAATCTTCAGCCGATAGTGGGACCACGGAGTGATAAGGAATCGATGGCATCGCGACTCCGATGGGAGGTAATACATTCTCCGAGTGAGGAAGCGAAGGAACTGCTGACTCCTGATCTAGAGCAGGCTCTTGGATCGTGTTGGATAGTGGTAAGTCCACCCCCATTCGTATCTGAGTTAGAGGGGCTGATGTTGGAGCCATGGCAGCTGCGTATTGAGTTATCATCATCTGGTGCATGTTCTCCATCATGGATTACATTTCCTTCAGAGACGTCTCCAGTATAGTGATGCGTTTCTCAGCCCTCCCGGACGGGGAAGCTTCCTCGCGCTCATCTTCAATGGCATAAACTCCCATCTCCCTGGGTGTCATTGAAAGATTAGTATAGGTCTCTGTAGAAGTTGACTCTATACTTTCAGCATCTGATTCGGGAGACTGGCGACCCCCAGCATCGAAATCAGAAGAGTACGAAGCCGGTTGTCGCAACCTCAAACGGGTGTTTTGGAACACCCCAACTTCGATGTTCCTAAGGAGCAAGTTGAATCTCCTTCAGCTCGGAGTTCTAGAGGGATGACGTCTTGAGCCCGACCCTCCTCTAGGTATGTGTGAAGCCATGTTCACAGATGCATGCGTGGGCTCTTCTTCCTGGAAAGATGGAGAGTAGCTCAACCGGTCGAAAACCGACCATTTTGCTTCAAAACAACAATAATTAATTACAATCCTATGACTATTACAACAGTGCTCGCTAGGAGGCGTAATAGACATGCTAGAAGATCCCCTCTCCTTGCGTTTCTGGATCAGATAATTGCGCAGGTTAGGAGGAGTTACAGAAGAAGAAGATGATGGCTTGTTCCTTCTGTTCACATCAGTGGGCATGCGGATGTTGGGAACCATAGTTTTCCCTGTGCCACCTATATACAACAGGTTGGCCATCTGGGTGGCAGATAATCCCCGAGGAGGGTGTCTTCCCGCAAATTGAGCCTTCTTTACGCTGAGGGGCTTCTCCTGGCATAATTTGGAGATCTGCTCTGGTTGGCGTGAAGCTGAGGATGTGCTCAGTCATCCATCAGCTTCTCGCATAATCCGGAGGGCAGGCATATTGTTCCCTTGCTGGCGTAAAGGCCGAGAAGTTGAGTAGTCCGCCGCTTGCTTTTCCTTGCGTAGTTTGCAAGGATTATCTATTTTTTCGTAGAAGGCAGATATATTTTTGCGCGCGGAGCGTGTTTGGGATTCATGATTTGGCGTTGAGGCATTATCAGAAATTTTGTCTATTTCGCCAGGGACGGGAGACGGAATTTTGCGCGCAGAGCGCAGATTATACTTCTGGGTTAGCGCTGAGGCATTGCCAGAAGTTTTGTTGGCCCTGTTAGAGACAGGCGACTGAATTTTATGCGCAAGGTGCGGATTACGCTTTTGGGTTAGCGCTGAGGCATTGCCAGAAGTTTTGTCGGCCCTGTCAGAGACAGGCGACTGAATTTTATGCGCTAGGCGCGGATTATACTTCTGGGTTAGCGCTGAGGCATTGCCAGAAGTTTTGTCAGCCGTGCCAGAGACAGGCGACTGAATTTTACGCGCAAGGCGCGGAGGGAGCATTGCTACAACCTCATTGGTCGAAGAGATCGAAGAAATCGGAGAGTCCACAGGAATGGTAGAGGATGTCTTGGGCATCCAGACCTTACGCAGCTTCCTGTTATTTTGGACGGAGAGGGAGTGAGAGCTACCCCATGTTCGAAGCATGTCTTCATAGGCAGACTGGTCGAACTAGACGACCAGTGTCTTCTTCACGGATCCCATGGATACCGCATCGTGTTGAGCAATAACTTCCTCATCAGAAGAGAAAGACATCCCCACCAGAGTCGCCATCTTGTTTCGGATAATAAACAAAAAAGATGATATATGGAAAATGAGGTCTTATACGAAAACCCGTCCTTCTTTTATGTTTACAAACAAGATTGTACAATTTAATCCTATACGAGGATGACTAAATATAATTTATTTAATCTAGGTAAATATTGCTATAGGTGTCTGATCTGCAGTCGATCACTTTAGCCCTTGGACCACACGATGTTGAAGAAGTACCGTGGAAGACAGAAAGTAGCTTCGCAGGTTGCTAAAGAGGGTGGATGCCCGATGACAAAGTCGTCGATCCCTTCTCTTTGTCTGAGCTCTGGATTCTTCTCTCCCTCTTGACCTTTTGACCTTCGATTTTCTTCGACCTTCAATTTCTTTGACCTTTAATTTCTTCGACCTTCAATTTCTTCGACCTTTTCATCTGTTGATAGAGGTCTCTATTTATAGAGTTTTAGTGACAGTGACCACTCAGTCGGTGTAGAAACCGAGTAGTGGAAAGTACAGCACCCTTTTATACGACGGTTTAAAATAACCAATGCCTGCGTATAGATGACCTTTTGAGTGAGCATGTGACGCGTGTCCAACTAAGGGACAAAATACGTATATCTGCTGCGAAGATCACGGCGTAGAAGCCACGTAGGTAGTTATCCCTTGTGTAGAAGAGGTTGGCGTAGAAGCCAATAACTGTCACCATGGCATAGAAGCCAAGTAGGCTTAGAAGCCGAGCAGGCGTAGAAGCCGAGCAGGCGTAGAAGCCGAGATGATGTGGATGTTTTAGCCGGAATTACGGCTCTTGGAGATATAATCAAATCTTTTGCATTAAATGCAGAGAACTGCCCCCATCCTGCGCATTAAATGCAGAGGCTTGTCTTTAAGATTTGCCATCATTCTGCGCATTAAATGCAGATACGCTGAGAAAAATAAGTGGATTTCTAGATTGTGCCAATTTTCATGCTTCTACAGTGATTGGCCGATTATGTAACTGAACTTGATTGTGCATTGTACCTTCTGTTAAATAGTTTAGGAACATGGACTATCATGGTGCGATAGTCTAACCCTTGTCCTTGTTTGGTTGTAGGGTTAGATTATTGTATCACGATAGGCCATGAATTGAAACTACTATACAAGATATATATATATATATATGTATATATATATATATATATATATATATGTGTGTGTTTATTCTTCCTGGTTTTGTTTGTTCATTCGTGCTTTCTTTTGGGGTCTAACCCCACTGGTTTTGCATGGCCAAGTTTAGAGCTAGCACCCAAGGATCAAGCGTACTTATTCCTGAATAATGGCACGCACTAGACATATGGCCGCTGAGGAAAACAAGTGGATTTCTTCTTCTTTGCTCACTATCGCATATTTTACCCTTTTGGGCATTTAGCTACCGACACTTGTTAGCCATAAAACTGGATATTCAGTTTTCTTACGTGATTGTAATAAATTAGACTGCAGCTGATCATGGTCTTGTACTTTTGCTACTCTACCAGCTTTCTTATTTTGTACAGCTGGGTTCCAAAATATTATGGCAGGGCATTTGGTATGCCTTACTTTCTTATCATACGTATTCTATGTCTACTATCCTTACTTGACTGATTGAGACAATAGATGTGCAATATGATCCTAAGTGACTTGCTTGTAGTATGCACCCCCTCGTTGAGTTACAGTCGTTACCGCTGTATGACGTTCTATACCTTGTACGGGAGAGCTGGCCATGTCCGTCTCCGTATTCTGGTACTTGGACGTGACACTAACCCTCATCTAAGGATCTAACCTTTCGTTATCTCACTAACTCCCTTATGCCTATTATCTCCCTCTTCCGTAGGACGCCTTCGGTCGCCTCACTTCTTCTATTCACTATTTACACCTAGACAGTGGGGCAAAGTCTATCCATCTGCTGTTTGTGGTATTAAACGAAAGAATGGAAGATGTATTCAATATGGGGTTTATACGGAACCCGCCTTCTTTGGTTTACAAACAAAGTTGTACAATTTGATCCTATACGAGGATATGGAAGTACAATTTATTTAATCTGGGTAGATATTGCTATAGGTGTCTGATCTGCAGTTGATCACTTTAGCCCTTGGACCACACGATGTTGAAGAAGTGCCATAGAAGACAGGAAGCAGCTTCGAAGGTTGCAGGAGGGGGTGGATGCGCGATGCCAAAGTCGCTGATCCCTACTCTCTGCCTGAGCTCCAGATTCTCCCTCTCTCTCTCTTTCTCTTGACCTCTGGTTCGATCTTTCAGTCTTTCGACCTTGGATCTGATATTGGTTTCTTGACCAATTTTTCGACCTTCCAATTTGTCGACCTTGTTCCTTATTGATAGAGGTCTCTATTTATAGAGTTTTAGTGACAGTGACCACTCCGTCGGTATAGAAACCGAGGAGTGGAAAGTACAGCACCCTTTTACACAACGGTTAAAGTAATCAATGCCTGCGTATAGATGATCCTTTGAATGAGCGTGTGACGCGGTTCCAACTAAGGGACAAAATGCGTATAATTGCTACGAAGATCACGGCATAGAAGCCACGTAGGTAGGTATCCATTGTGTAGAAGAGGTTAGCATAGAAGCCAAATGTCTGCCACCATGGCATAGAAGCCAAATAGTTATCAAACCGGCATAGAAGCCGAATAGGCGTAGAAGCCGAACAAGCGTAGAAGCCGAATGGTCATAGAGGCCGAGCAGGCGTAGAAGCCGAGTGGTCGTAGAGACCGAACAGGCATAGAAGCCGAATGGTCGTAGAGGCCGAGCAGGCGTAGAAGCCGATAGACGTAGAAGCCGAATGGTCATAGAGACTGAGCAGGCGTAGAAGCCATATGGTCATGGAGACCGGGTAGGCGTAGGAGCTAGAGGGGCGTAGAAGCCGCTGCGTACCGTGCCAGAGTGTTGATGGGGACGTCTTAGCCAGAATTATGGCTTTTGAAGATATAATCAAATCTCTTACATTAAATACCGAGATTTGCCACCATCCTGTGCATTAAATGTGGAGGCGTGTCTTTGAAGGTCTGCAACCCCTTCTGCACATTAGTCGCAGAGACGTGCCTTGAGAAACTGTCACCGCTCTGTGTAGAGACGTGCCTCGACCCCGTACAGAGTGCAGCTTTTGACATCGTAGGCGGTTTGTCTACTGCAGAACGTAAAACAGCTCGTGTCTGCCTGTGTAAAATAAGGCAGCGTATCCCTTCGTGCTTTGTAAAAGCAGTTTACGCAAAGGGGATGGCGGTATTTGACAGCCTGGGTCGCAGTGCTGTGCCATCATTATAGCCGTCGTCTGGGTTGTCGAGCCGTATCCCTTTGTCATAAATCCAGACGTCCGGTTCATTGCAGGGTTTGACAGGTTTACCTCGGAGAATACGAAGCGTCTCTTGTACACCTTAATGGTGCGTCTGAAAGAGGATGAGTTTTACGCCCTGGAGGTGATGGAGCACCCTGTTTACGCTGAAGCGGCTTGGACGTACTGCCTTACGCGGATGGTCCTTCGAGCTTTCATATTTCACGCTGAGTTTTTAGCGGAAAGGGCTCTGTTGCACGCTTGATGGCTCTGAGGGCCTTTGCTTACGCTGCTCTGCACCAATATGCCGCGTATAGTCATCCGGCGTATTTTCATGCTTCTACAAGACCCCCTTCAAAGCTTTCAAATTCCTCGGAATTTGGAACGCTTTGAATGAAGCATGAACCGCTCCTCGTGACTCGAAACGTTTCTGAATAGAGCGTTGAAACTGTCGATGCTGACTTTATGGCGGATTTATTGGGGATCGGTGTGACCTCTTTCGCCTATAAAAAAGGCTAGGGGAGTTAACCTGTTCTCCCCACATTTCCATCACCATGCAGAGATGATCACCAGAGTTCGTCGGGTCGACCTGAGGAAGAAGGAGATCATGTTCTTCCAGCGTGCAAGGAGACAAAAAAGACGGCATCTTCGAGCAAGTGTCCACTGCAACGGTGGATCATGGAAGGATATTTTAGCCTCCCTTGCTCGGGATAATTAGCAACTTTATATGGCTGTTCTTCCAGGAGAAGGGAAGGGTCGTATTAGTCCACACAGCTTGCAGGCTGTATATTTCCTTCTGAGACCTCCACGGACAAGAGCAGACAAACTGTGACTGCTGTCCTCGATCGAGTTGGGTCTTAAAGAAGCCTCAACTGGATCGGTCATGGCGTACGGAGCATGGGATCTGCATCTTTTATGCAGGCCCAGTTCTGTATCCTCCCGCCAGCGATCTTCTTGTTCATGACTGTGGTGGTCGATGAACTGCCATGGAAGAAGAGGAAGACCTGCACCGATGCGAGAACCCGGTAGAACGGATTCTGGAGGCAATCTTCCGACGATGATGATGAGGAAGCCCTTTGTAGACGGGATTTTCCTCATATGTAACCATGAAGAATGAAGAAAAACCCCTTGTAGACAGGATTTCCCTCATATGTAATCATGATTTTAATCTTTAATAAAAGAATCATCTTTCTTCTTTATATGATCGTCTTGCCATACGTTGCTGTAAAGTCTGAATATGTGTAGCTTCGATACGCCTGATTCTTTATACCGACTCTGTTTAGAAGAGTGCTAGGTCCTGTCCTTTTGTGCATAGCGAATAGTCCATAGAACACTGTTGAGCATTTTGAACATTTAGAACTGTCCTGTTGCTAGGACTGAGGAACCGCGTAGAATTTTTGTTCAGGCTTCGTCTTCAAGAATAACTTCTCGTAAATCCCTTGGAACAGGGTCGAAAAATGGCCGCCAAACTGAGTTACCATCTTGGTAGACAAGATATTCAGACTGGAGTCTGGATGAACCTCCATTTGACCCGAGAAGAGTAATTTCTCAATGTTTGAACTCTGTATGCTTCGGGTACTTGGGATATATTGAGGTCGAGAAGGAGTATCTTCTGTGTGAACTCCTGTAATCGACCGTCTTGAGAACTGTTTGGATATGCGGAAAGTCAGAGATCCGTAGTATAGATGAGCTGAAAATCCTGGGTTCGTAGTCTATTGAGCGTAGAAAGCCACCGAGCGTGAGATCGCAGATTCGGAGCTGCTGAGCATAAAGTCGTAAGTTTGTAGCCTCTCGAGCGTAAAAGATACTGAGCACAAAGGCATCCGGGCATAAAACCATAGACTGATAGCTGGCGAGCGTAAAACCGTAGATCTGTTGCTGTCGGGCGTAGAAAGCTCCTTAGCGTAGAACTGTAGATTTGTAGCCTGTAAAAAAGAAAGAGATCTTCCGAGCGTAAGGTTGCGGATCTGTTGCCTCTGAGCATAAACTAAACGCCATCGAGCGCGAGATCATCGATTTGATATCTGCTGAGCATAAAGTCGTAGATTTGTAGCCTCTCGAGCGTAAAAGCTACCGAGCACAAAGACATCCGGGCATAAAACCATAGACTTGTAGCTTGCGAGCATAAAACCGTAGATCTGTTGCTGTCGAGCGTAGAAAGCTCTTTAGCATAGGAACCGCTAACCTGCTTTTGCACGAAAAAAACTGTTCGAATTTGCTGACTGTCCGTCTTTCGAGAGTAGTGGGCTGACGTAGTACCCAATCATAACCAAATATTTAATTTGTGAGATTTGGTTGGGGTTTCGAGGAGCCCATCTGAGGATTCGAGGAGTCGACCCGAACTCTATATATATCCCAAGCTTTTGAGAGAAAACTTTTTATCCGTCTTCTGCGAAAGAGAGCTTTGATTGCTTGAGTTTTTCCCCTCGTTCTTTCTCCGAGCATTCCGAGTTTTCAGAAATGGCGCCCAAATAAACCCCCTCCACCAAGGGAAAGAGCGCAGGCTCTTCTTCTCGTTCTTCTGCCCCAGCGAGAGAGTCTTCGGTCGGGCAAGGTGAACTTCCTTCTGAGCGAAGGATCCTGCCGACGAGTAGCGCACCCGGCCTTAGAGGTATAGCCATTGGGGATGACAAAGAACGACGAAAAATCCTTCGCACACGTTGAACGTGACCACGCTAGGTCGTCTTCTGTGCTGATAGCCACTTTGAGGAAGATGACGCACGAAGACGTTTTTATCTTTTACGCCCATATTTCTAATGTGCCAGCGTAAAAACTCTATATTTTTCGCAGTTATGAGCGTAAAAGCTCTGACTGCCGAAAACTTGGTGTATACTATAAAATTTTAGTTTTATGCTTCGGATGGGACCTCCGGCATAGTAACTAGAATTTTGGCAGTCTGGCGTAAAGCACGGACAGTATACCGCCAATTACGCTTCAGGATGTGACCTCCGGCGTAAAATAACCAAATTTTGTACAGTCTTGGCGTAAAGCACAGACTGTCATTTTTTTGGTCTTTGCATTTGCAAGGTTTGTAATGACGTATTTTCCTTACACTTTTCGCAGTTAACTTGCACGAGTCCCCACTGGATGAGGTGATGGATTCCGCTGCCGGGATGTTGCACTCGAACTACCTGGAGGATCTGTCGCACGTGACATTTCCTATCTCCGGATCCCAGTACCCTGAAGGAAGGGGGATCTTGATATCGGCTCAGGGCGAGCGAATGCTGCTGAGCATGATCAACGGGGAGCCCCTACGTACGTAGACGGGGAGCAATACATCAAGCCGGCCATCCTATTTGGGGATATGATAGACAAGCAGTCCCAGACGAAGCCCAAGAGAGAAACCTAGGTTTTCCCCGCCGAGAGTGTGGTCTTGTATCTGCCCACAATGCTGAGAGATTATCCCATCTCGGCTTTCTTCCATGCCACACATTCCAGGAGGATGTCGTGGACGCTGACTTCCGATCTTTACGGCAAGCCGGGGAAGATCATTCATCTGAAAGGAGCTGACCAGGGGTCGTTTGTTAGCCGCCCTTCTGGCGTCGTGACGTTGTTCAGGGGACTGTAGCCTGGCAGCGTCCCGAGTGAAGACAGTTCAGTGATCCAGCCGGTCCAATTGTCGACTTTCTGCAATGACTTCATGGTACGAGGAGGAGTATACCCCAAGGAGAATCCTCGGTGAAATGGGTGGATCACCCCAGCAAACCTCCGATGGACTTGCCTAGTTGACTGTGCTCTGAAGCATTTTCGGAGAGAGCTGGATGTCATAGGACTGTATGCTGCCGTGAGTGTGACGAGTGTTGGGTTGCCTCCCAACCCTAACCTGTTTCTAGCACTGATGGAGCGATACATTTTGCTCACCGGGACCTTCGCCACTCCACTGGGGGAGTTGGGGTTGGCCCTCCACGAAATGGCAACGATCTCGAGACTGCCGATGGGGGATACCCCGTATGAAGAGTATGTTCCCACCAACCGGGAGTTGGAGGACTCGGACCCTCGGGTTGTGGAGGGGTACCAGGAGCTGATGTGCCACTACTTCGCGTGCACTGCTTTTTATAATGAGCCTTCTGACTTGGCTCACACCACTAAGTGGATGTCCTACCTCTTCTTCCACCGGGCCAGGGCCGTCAAGCCGGAGAAAGTTTCGGGGGGCAAGAATGAGCCCGTGAACTGTTTGGGCGTGCTCAGTGCCCAGGTCATCGAGGATCTTATGGAGGAGGCTAAAGCTCCAGATCAGTTTCTCAATGACGGGGTAGGAAAGTACCCTGAAGGCACTAAGGCCTATAGTTACATGAGGCACTGCCGCAGGCCTCTGTCTGAGGAAGCCAAGCTGGCTGGCTTTCTCTCCCTATGCCTGCGTCGAGTAGTGGTGCTCGGCATCACGTTCGCGGACCGCATTCACCGGAATATCCTGTGGCCCACCGTTCGTCTGGTGTTCGGGGCAAGACTGGGCTTGCTCCCTGCCATGGTGTACCGCATACAGGCTGGACTGAGAGCCATGACTGACGGATTGCTCGTCGATGAAGCTCGACGTGATAGCTTTCCTCGGGTAGAGTTACCATACCTGTACTTGATGGGATGGTTAATTCTCCACAACCCCCGGGTGATGTCTCCCGGCCCTGGTAGCAGCACGGGGGGTAGTTTCTTGCTGAACTACAAGGACTCCCTCTGGAATGTGAACACAGTCTTAGACTGTCGGCTGGCGCTGAGCCTCGGTCATTGCTGGAAGCACCTCTGTACTGTCCCTTCTGTACATCGCAAGCAGTCGAGGATTAGGCTTGAGGATTTAGCCGGAGAAAAGACCAATCTTTCTCCGGAAGCTTTTAATTGGTTGGTCTACATCAGACCCTCCCATCTGCTGTACAGAAGCGAAGATCATTGCTTCTTCGAGCCTTACTTGCCCAGTCGGTTCGCCAAGCAGTTTGGGTACGATCAGCTGCACGTGGGCAATGCCATTACCAGCTTCAGGTCCAGGGGCGGACTCATTGATGGAGCCAGAGGATGGCGGTACTTCATCATGGGCTGCACGGGAGCAATCTTCATCGTGCCGGTCGCCACCCTCTCCACGGAGCTGCGCATCCTCCATTCGTACGCTCAGTTATACGTGGCGATCAACACCCTCCATCGCGATTTTGATATGCGTGGAAGCTTCAGGGTGCCTTCGTCCAAGCCTGAGGGAAGAATCGAAGTCCCCTTGGTTTCATCTGACGAGGGTGAGGAGTCCGTCACTCCGGATGAGCCTCTGGTGTCGGTGCCGAGGTGTGAAGTGCCTCCGCCTGCGAGGGCTTTGGCGGTCTCTGGGAAGCGAAGGGCTCCTGTTTTGAAGCAGTCTTCCCCTTGCAAGAGGAAGAAGAAGACGGTTGATCGCCCTCTCCGGATTCCTGGCATTGAGGCTCCTAGAGAGGAATCTGCTGCCTCTCCTGTTGGGGATGTCCCTTTGATTGGCGGAGAGGGACCCTCAGTTTCGGCTGGCGGTGCCGGAGAACTCCTGCTTGAGGCTACCGTTTTTGCCACTGCCTCCGGTAGTGGAATGAAATTGCCTGCATGGCCGAGGCAAATAGAAGAATCTTTTCCCAAACCGGCAACGGATGAAACTTCTGCCGCATCCGTGAGCATGACCAGCGAGGTTCCAGCTGACGAACCTCGAGCGCGTCTCGATGAAGGCTTGGTGGAGCTCCTGGCGATGTCGGTTTGCCCACCTCCTTCTCCAGGTATGACAGTTCATATTGCGTCATTAAGGCGTGATATAGCTACATCGGCTGCAGAAGCGGCATATATACCGTTGGCTACGGGTAAAGGTCATCTTTATGTCTCCTCTTTAGAAAGATTACTATCATATTGATATCAACTTTCTTGTCCTCTTCTCAGGGGATGGCGTCCACGGGGAGTATAGCACTGAAGCGCGTTCTGGCTCCGCTCGGGCTCCTGACGATGATATGGAGGCATTCGACTTCGCGGAGGAAATAGCTTCGGGGGCCAGCTCGCCCGGAGTAGTTTTGTCACCTCAAGAGGAGGACGAACCCGTTATCGTGACCTCGCCTCTTGCGAGTATGCCGATGACTTCGACCGTCGTTGCCGCACCCTCTTCGGTCGTACCACCTGTCGAGGCGACGGCTGTGGCCACCTCGTCTACAATCATTCCTGGAGGGGAACTCGCCAATATCGCGGCCACTCCTGGCGTTCAACCAGATCTGATTGTGCTGACCGAGCTGTATACCAGCCTCTTCTACACCAGTTTGAATACACTGATATCAATGGTGTTGGCGAAGAATCTGGATTTTGAGCGTCTGAAGAAGGCTTCCCAGTTTTTGATTGGGGCGGTCAGGGAGTTCGGCGATTCTGGGGTAGCCGACGCCCTGGAGGCGATGGTTAATGGGTTGGAGCAACCTATTAACGAATACTTGCAGCTGACTCGGGGCAGTTTTGAAGCTGAGGTCCAGGCCAGATACGACTCCATGACTGCGCAGCTTACCAAACAGCTGGAGAGCCTGGATAACTCTATCAAAGCACATAAGCTGGAGATGGATAAAAGAAAAGCCTTCGTGGAGAAGGCTCTTGCTCTTCAGATGAAGTGCCAATCCGAGCACGAAGGGAACGTAGCGAGGGCTCGCAAGTTGAAGGAGAAACTCGCTCAGGCAGAGGAGTGGGCTTCTCAGTCGCTGGCAGGTCTAGACGTAGCGACTGGTCGACTGAGCATAGCGCGACGGGACCTGGAGCATGCAGAAGCTGCCTGAACTGGCTCTCTTCGGGTAAGGGCCGAACTGTCCTTTACGAACAATCCCGAGACACGGCTGGAACAGGCTCGCGCTGATGCCTTGGTCTCCAGGGATGAGAGGATGGCTGCACTGGCGAAGCTGATTCGCGATCTGACCGCTCCCCCACAATGATGTGCCCTTCCTTCTTTTTGCTACCCCAATGTAATTCTGCTCTTTCCGGGAATAAATAAAGCGAATCTTTTCTGACTTTGTGGACCCATAATTTCGGAATATAAATGACTGGTTTGGGCGAGAGTGATATCAGAGGTAGTATGGACATGATTGACTCTCGATAAACTTTTAGCAGGACATATCTATTCAGAGGTTATACGGACATGATAGAATATGACCTAACTAGTTTCGTTCTAGAAGTAGTTTGGTCAGACTTTGAGATTCTTGCTATATTCCACTTGAGCAGAGGAGGTTAAGCATAGTACCTCTTCAGGAATTTACCGTTGATAGGAGCCATTAACAGGTCTCCATTAGGATGGGCCCTGTAAGCGCCGTTTGAGAACGTTGTCTCGATCACATAAGGGCCTTCCCACTTGGGCTGGAATTTGCCTTTACTCCTGTGAGTAAGAATCATCGGCCTTCTTACGGCTAAAACTAGCTCGCCGACTTTGAACACTCTTTCCTTTACTTTATGATTGAAAGCTCTGGAAATGCGTGCTTGGTAGAGCACGATGCGCTATTGAGCTTGGAGGCATTTTTCGTCTAATCCTTCTAGCTCTTGAAGCCTTAGCAAGTCATTCTTTTCTTGGGTCAGCTCATTAGTGACGGCTATCCTGAGCGACGGGATCTGGATTTCAATGGAAAGAACTGCTTCGCTCCCGTAGACCAGTAAAAATGGGGTACAACCTGTCGGTGTCCGTACCGTTGTGCGGTATGCCCAGAGACATTCGCCCAGCTTCTCATTCCAGTCTCTTTTGTTTGAAGAGACGAACTTCTTCAAGAGTTTGATAATGGTTTTGTTGAAAGCTTCCGCCAAAC
The DNA here is from genome assembly GCA_036927795.1 of Iris macrosiphon. Lineage (NCBI taxonomy): Eukaryota > Viridiplantae > Streptophyta > Magnoliopsida > Asparagales > Iridaceae > Iris > Iris macrosiphon. The sequence goes on along the minus strand of JAYESA010000010.1, from coordinate 112,683,520 downwards.
CATTAGCAGCTGGATAATATGCCGTAGAGGCAATATTATGTATCCAATTTTATCGCAAAATCGATGAAATGCTTGGCTGATGAACTGAGGCCTATTGTCATAGATTATCCTACGGGGAACCCCAAAGCGATAAATGACATGATGCTTGATGAAGCTGATTACGTCAGATGCCTTTACTTTAGTGAGAGGGATCGCCTCTGCCCATTTGGAGAAGTAATCTGTGATGGCCAGTATGAATCGGTGACCTCTGCAAGAAGACGGGTGAATGGGACCAACGATATCCATACCCATTGTTTCGAAAGGCCAGGATACAACCATAGGATGTAGATATTCAGACGGTTGATGTATGAAGTCTGCATGAACCTGACAGGCTCTGCATTGTCTTACATAGTTGATCGCGTCTGTAATCATAGTGGGCCAGTAATAGCCTATCCTCCTTATACGATCCTGTAGCTTAGGACCGGGCTGATGCGCTCCGCATACGCCATCGTGAGCTTCCCGGATAACCTGTTGTGCTTCGTCGTCAGAGAGACATCTTAATAACAGTCCGTCGTAGGTCCGACGATACAGGCATTGTGAAGATGCATCGAAGTAGAAGCGTAATGATCGTCTTTTGACGGATACAGCTTCTTTGGGGTCCTCCGGCAGGATTCCGTATGCGACAAAATCCATGAAAGGACTTCTCCAGTCTCTTCTAGGGGGATCCGTGTTTACAGCGTAGCTGTGTTCTATGTGAAAGTTGTTCTTCACGTAGAATAAATCTCTATTAAGAAGGATTACCGAATCCTGCCTTCTTATAGGAGTGGCTAAATCCGCAGCTAGACTGGCTAGGGCATCAGCTTCCAGGTTCTGAGATCGAGGTATATGCTCTAGGAAGAACCCTTTGAATGTCATGGCTATCTCGACCGTTGCTTGGTGATATCGGATGAGGTCTGGATTTTGGACTTCATATATTCCTCTGACTTGATTGACGATAAGCAGAGAATCACCGAAAGCTTCCAGGGACTCGACCCCCAGCTCTTTAGCGACTTGGAGCCCGATTAACAGAGCGTTGTACTCTGCCACATTGTTGGAGCATGGTTCGTTAAGAGAATATGCTCGGTAGATGACGAGTTTATCAGGAGTGACCAGGACGATTCCTACCCCTGAAATCATGTTTCCCTGGGGACCAGTCCTGGAGGCGCCGTCGAAGAACAGTTGCCACGCGTCACTTTCCATTGCGGAATTACATTCTGCAACTTCGTCGGGAATGTCTTCGTATAATTTGGAGGCCTCCGGGATCGGATGAGCAGCTAGGAAGTCGGCCAGCGCTTGGCCTTTGATGGACTTCTGCGGGACGTATACCATGTCATATGGTGTTAACAGCATCGCCCAAGTTGCGAGCCAGGAATTAAGAACACTTGGCTTGCTCATCAGTACTCGAAGAGGGTTGATCCTGGAGATGATATGGATAGTCTGGCCGGTGACATAGTATCGCGTCTTCTGGATAGCGAACATCAGAGCCAAGCATTCCTTCTCCACTGGGTTGTACCGGTGTTCGGCTCCGACTATCATCCTGTTGAGATAGTAGATAGCCTGTTCATGCCCAACATCGTTCTTCTGCACGAGAAGAGCTCCTAGCGAATGATCCATCGCTCGGACGTACAGCAAGAATGGTCTTCCCATGATGGAAGGCACCAGAACCGGCGGACTGGTGAGGTAGCTTTGATATCCCCGAATGCTTGCTGACAGGTTTCGTCCCATACGAAGGATACACCTTTCTTCATGAGATACGAAAAGGGCTGGCATCTTCCCGAGAGGTTGGATATGAACCTCCGGATATAAGCCAAACGGCCTTGAAATCCTCGGAGTTCCCTCAGATTGTGGGGCGGTCGCATGTCTACGATGGCCTGGACTTTGTCAAGGTCCACTTGGATGCCTTTGGCGGTAATGACAAATCCCAGGAATTTGCCACTAGATACACCCAGGAAGGACTTCGTAGGGTTCATCTTGAGTTGATGTTGGCGCATTAACTCAAATACCGTCTTCAAGTCTTGAATGTGATCATTTTTGAGGCAGCTCTTGACGGCTATGTCGTCCACGTAACATTCTACTGTTTTGCGTAAATATTCGTGGAATATGCTACTCATAGCCCGTTGGTTTGTAGCCCCGGCATTCTTCAATCTGAAGGGCATGATCGTATAGCAATATACTCCCAACGGTGTTCGGAAGGCAGTGTGCTTCTCGTCTTTAGGATGCATCTTGATCTGATTATACCCTAAGAATCCGTCCATAAAAGACATGCGTTCAAAACTGCAGGTATTGTCGATCATGATGTCCGTGATGGGAAGAGGGAACTCATCCTTGGGGCAGGCTGTATTCAGATCTCGGTAATCGATGTAGATACGTATTTTCCCATTTTTCTTCATGACTGGGACAACGTTGGCGATCCAGTCGGGATGTTATTCTTCCCGGATGAAACCGCAGGCTATCAACTTCTTGACTTCGGCTTCGATGGCGTCCATGCTCCTCTGGGGTCTTCGAATACACCAATATATCATCTATAAATACCACTACAAACCTGTCCAGAAGCTGATGGAACACCTTGTTCATCAGATTCATGAACACTACCGGGGCATTAGTCAACCCAAACGGCATCACCATGAACTCATATTATCCATACTTGGTCCAAAAAGTTGTCTTCGGAATATCCTCCCTCCTGACCTTCACCTGGTGGTAGCTTGTCCTCAGATCAATCCTAGAAAATACCCTCAATCCGCTCAACTGGTCAAAAAGATCATCAATACGCGACAGCGGATACTTATTCTTGATTGTGAGGTTGTTCAGAGCCCTGTAGTCGATACACATTCGTATCGACCCATCCTTCTTTGGCACAAAAAGTACCAGAGCACCCTACGGAGAAGAACTAGATCTGATAAATCCTTTGTCCTGAAGCTCATCCACCTGCTTTTTCAACTCTATCAGCTCACTGTTGCTGACTCTATAGACGTGCTGGGATATCGGCTCCGCGCCTGGCACCAAGTCTATAGAGAACTCCATATCTCTGTCCAGAGGAAACCCTGGCAACTCCTCCGGAAAGACATCCATGTACTCCGCTATCAGTGGATGTAGCAACCTCGGCTCTGCCACCAGGGCTTCGTAGAAGCCTCCCTTGCTCTGCTCCGTTGCTCCTCTAGCAAACTCAAACTCTGGCTCACCCGGCAGACTAAACAATACTCTGTCTCCATGACAATCTATACTAGCACATGCATACTCAACCAATCCATCCCGAGTACAATGTCGTAGCTCGGAAGTGGCATTATGAGTAGGCACACACTCAACTCCCGGCCTCCCAAGGTATCTGGTCTCTGCAGACATCACTGACTAGGATGATGCCACCCCCGATCGTGATCTTGCAGAGTCTAGCTAAAGGTTCAACAACAAGATAGTGTCTAATAGCAAAAGATACAGACATAAAGCTGTGGGAAGCCCCAGAATTAAATAAAGCAAGTGATGGAATAGAATCAAGAAGAACAGAACCTGAGATCATATCACCAACGGGCTCGGCCTCGTCTATGGTCAGGGCAAAAGCTCGCCCTTGCTGTCCTCCTCGGTGTTGCTGCTGGTGTTGAGCAAACCTCTACTGCTAAGTCGACAAAGGCTGTCCTCTCTGCTATGCTGCTGGTGCTCTGGCTGGTCCCCTCTGAGCGGCTCCTCCGCACTGAGCTGTACGAGCAAGTGCTGAAGGGCAATCCTTCAATTGGTGATCTGCTATGCCACACAACAAACATCTGCCCAACCTCTTCCTGTAAATGTCCCATCCGTGCCCCGGCTTCCTACAGAAAGGGCAAATAATGGGCTGCCTCTAGCCCTGCTGCTGTCCCTGCCTCTGCTGCTGTGGCGCCTACCGGAAGGGCGTACGACCCTGAACCTGGTGCTGCTAAGTTTGCTGGAACGGCCTCTTGGCTGGGCCTGCACTGCTGCCTGCTCCTCTTGGTCTTCAGCTCCAAGTTATCCTCAGCCCTCTGAGCGTCACTCACAATCTGCTCAAAGGTCGCCTCGCGGTCACTCCTAGTCAAGGACTAGACCGCCATGACCAAACCCTTGCAAAACTTTCTCGCCTTCGCTGCCTCAGTCAAACCTCCAACAAATCTGTCCAGACGGCAGAACTCTATTGCATACTCGTCCACCAACATGCTCCCCTGGACGAGTGCCTCAAACTGGCTCTCTAAAGCACTGAGAGCCACATCCGGGAAAAACTTCTCCTTGAAAAGCTTCTTGAAAGTCTCCCAAGTCAGTCCCGGTACTGCTATCCTCGTATCTGTGCGGTACCAAGTAAGGGCAAGATCGAATATCTGGCTGCCCGCTGCCTCAATCTGCATACTGGCTGGGATCAGTGCCAGCCTGAAAATACCCTCAATGTGCTCGATCTAATAGTCCGTATACAGGATCCCCTCCGTACCTCGGAACTCCTTGGGCCGCATCCTCTGAAAGTCGATAATGGTACCCGGCCTCAGATACTGAGCCTACTCCACCTGTGGCTGGATCTGGGCCACTCTATCTACCGCCGTCATGGCTACCTGGTGAGCATTCTCAATGCCCAATCTTATAACATCTGCCTGGCGGTGCTGCGTATCCATCATCTCTCTGAAGAACGCAAACAACTGCGTGGCATTAACTGGTACAGGCGGTGGTGGAGGAGGTACCACCGGAACAACTGGTGTAGCTCTCGGATCGATAGGAGTAAAAAGATCTCTGAGAGAAACGAATGCTCCCTCGACCGCAGGAGTGGTGAGTGTAGTGGTAGCGGCTGCCTGAAGTCGAGCAGGACGAGAGGTGGCAGACCTCTCGGTGGCAGCTACTGGAACGGTGTGCTGAGACCGTATCTTCGGAGGCATTCTGAACACCGATCAAAAGAAGTCAATACGGTACAAGATACGATATCATCAAATAAGGACAGTAATATTGTAAAAGAAAACAATTTTAGAAAAATTAAGATAGCAAAAGGAATCAGGAAGGGTCCTAGTTGTGATGGAGCACACTCTCTCTCAGCCTATATCTTATATCCTATTGTAGGTAAACCTAAAAACTAGACCTGAATGGGCCACCACCAAAAACATGTCACGACCCGCACCCAAAAAATCGGGCATGAGTCATGGGCACGTCCAGCCTACGTCGCAGAATCGGCGGTAGAACGCTGTAAATGTTCGTTCTAGGTCACAATATCTAACTCACAAAACCTGTCAATATAACCTCTCCAAAAGGAGGGAAACTACGCAATATATATATAACTCAATCACAATAACTAGGAGAAGAGTAAAAGCACGATAAGATATCCACAACGAAACATAGAAACAAGAGCAAGTACAATATCCAAATATACAGTCCAAGTCTACAATATCTCACAGCAGCAAAATAATAAGTAAAATCATCCAAAATAGCAACTGGGAACAACCCAAGAAAATCCACCTAGCTAACTAGGGCGCTAACGACGTCTCCTCGATGGGCTCCTCCTCAGTCTCGGGGTCACAACACTCCTCGACGCCCGACCAGTAGAATGTCGAGCAAAAATCCTCGGGATCCTCTGGAAAAAATATGCCCAGTCAGGACTGGAGCAAAGTACATAGCTCTGAAAGCAACTCCAAATACATGGTAAGGTGTATATGACTAGCAATAGAAAAGTATCCAAGATACATAGGAAAATAAATATATGATGGAGCAGATAAAGTAGCTGCAATGTAAAACTGGAGAAAATACAAGTAGTAGAGAAGTAACTGCATGTGAGAAAATAGGAATACTAGCTAAGTGCCTTGAGCACAAGTTCGTTATGTGATCGGCTTAGGTTACACATGAATAATCTACGATAACTCCGTTATACGTGAGTTGCATAACCGACATACACATGAATACTGTTTGGCTTTGATCACATAACCAACTCCTACTCCCCCCACTAATACTCTTGGATCCAACCACGGCACGCTACGTACATGATA